>KV751393.1:53641-82993 GCA_001698575.1 Mola mola
TGCTTACAACTGTTGAGCTGCTGTGACACGAGATAGCCCATTAAGGCATCAATGAAGTCTTTTTTAATTGAAAAATTAAGACCACTTTTGACTGAAATTTTGACCCACATTCTCACATCTGTCCTTACAATCACAATATACGCTCCAGAAAAAAAAGAAAAACTTCAATGCAACATGTTTTTTCCCATTTAAGACTTTTCATGGACAAAAATATCAATAAAGTTTAGGGTGGAACCAACAAGTTGAAATGCAGTCATCAACTTTAATTTTGTCTCCAACTTGTAATTAAACCTGCTGGAATCAGCTCCAGGTGGCCACGCTGAAATAATCATCAGTTGTTTACATCAACCCAGATTTGCTCATCGACCAATACTGATATTTTACCAAATGACTAACATCAGCCAATAGTGACGTGACCGCCAATATATATCGTGCATCCCTAATATTTATTTTTTGTTTTTGCCTTTACCTTGTGTTGTTGATTTTATTTCACCTAGTTATGTCTTTTATGCCTGAGATGCTAAATTTTAATCCAAAAATACACATCAAACTTTTAAGTGGACCCCCATTTTGGAACAGGACAGTTTTGATTCTGTTTCCTTACCCTGCTTTTTTTTTTTTGTTTGTTTTCTTGTTTTTCTCAAATTTTGATGGAAAGTATGAATATTGCCAAAACGTTTTACACTTCACCAAGGATTAAAAAGTTGGAAACAATAAAAGAGAGACAAGGAGACGGCAACGTTCCTTACAATGACATAAAATGCCGTCACAGTTTCCACATTCAATTTGAGATTTTATTGGCACTCTTTTAATATCATCCAGTGACATCAGCTGTTGGTCATGACATTTCACCCCTTTTTTTATTATCAATAACTAATCAAAATCTGACTGATGATAAAAATAATCAGTTGAACAAACATTAGTGTGATAAGAACGATCTAAAATGACAGAAACCATCTTTGGGAAGGAAATATTTTAGGGTTATGATGTGGGTTTGTTTATTTATTTATTTTTAGACAATTGTTTCCCATTTACTGAAATGGAGAGGGTGGGATTTATGCCTTTAACTGTAACCAGCCACCAGAGGGCATTGTTTTAACTTCACTTTTTGGGAGCTCGCATCAAATCGAATCAAATTTTATTTGTATAGCCCGAAAATCACAATTTACACATTATCTCACTGGGCTTTCACAAACTGTACAGATGTGACATCCTCTGCCCTTACACCCTCGAACCGGGTGAGGAAAAACTTTAAAAAACCCTAAACAGGGAAAATAAGAAACCTCAGGAAGAGCCACAGAGGAGGGATCCTTCTTCCTGGGACGGACAGACGTGCAATAAATGTCACTTGTACAGAACACAAAAACATGATAACAACAGTTCATTTAGAATGCATAAAACATCCATGAGTTCCAGAGTCTGTGGATTCTATGAGTCCGGATGTATGGAAAGTCTAGTGATCCAGACGCAGGTGGACTCAGTTGGTCCAGGAGTCATTGTACTCCATGTAGCAAGATCTGGGTGTTGCTGAGTCCAAGAGTATGTAGAATCTGTAAATCCAGGGATATGTGAAGTGTTAGTGGTCCAGAAGCAGGTGTAGTCTATTGATCCAGAAGCCATTGTGATCTGTGGGTCCCGATTTGCACTTGGAAATCCAGCCTAGGATCCAAGTCACAGGATCTAAATCACAGGATCTCCTTTCCTAATGTGGCCAGGAGGCATCAGGCAGGACCACAGCAGAACCTCCCACCGCGACCTAGAAAAACCTGCAGGATGGTAAAGCACAACGACTCCGGGGAAGAAGTAAAGTTAGTGTAAGGATATGGACATTTACAGGAGCAGAGAAGGAGTCGGAGTCAGAGGGGGGAGAGAAGAAAGCTCAGTGAATCATGGAGGGTTCCCCCAGCAACCTAAGCCTATAGCAGCATAACTAAGGGCTAGATAGGCCAGCCTTAACTATAAGCTTTATCAAAAAGGAAGGTTTTAAGCCTACTCTTAAAATCAGAGAGTGTGTCTGCCTCCCGTACCAAGACTGGAAGATAGTTCCACAGGAGAGGAGCTTGATAGCTGAAAGCTCTGCCTCCCATTCTACTTTTGGAAATTCTTGGGATCACCAATAACCCTGCATCCTGGGAGCGTAAGGTTCTGGATGGGCGATAGGGTACTATGAGCTGTTCAAGATAAGATGGTGACTGACCATGAATAGCTTTGTAGGTGAGAACAAGGATTTTAAATTCTATTCTAAATTTAGCGGGGAGCCAGTGCAGAGAAGCCAGTATGGGGGAAATATGGTCTCTGATATTAGTTCTAGTCAGTACACGCGCTGCTGCATTTTGGATTAACTGAAGAGTTTTTAAAATTTTGTTAGGGCAACCTGAAAATAAAGAATTACAGTAGTCCAGCCTGGAAGTAACAAACGCATGAACTAGTTTTTCTGCATCTTGTTGAGACAGGATGTGCCGGATTTTAGCAATGTTACGGAGGTGAAAGAAGGCGGTCCTTGAAATCTGTTTAACATGTGATTTAAAAGACAGCTCCTGGTCAAAGATAACACCCAGGTTTCTGACAGTGGTGCTGGAGGCCAAGGCAATGCCATCCAGATTAACTATGTTGCTGGATAATGAGTCTCTAATGTGTTTGGGGCCCAGCACAATGACTTCAGTTTTGTCAGAGTTTAACATTAAAAAGTTATGAAACATCCAGTTTTTAATGTCCTTAAGACATGACTGTAGATTAGCTAACTGATGGGTTTCATCTGGCTTCATTGATAAGTATAGTTGTGTGTCATCTGCATAACAGTGAAAATGTATGGAGTGCTTTCTAATAATTTTACCTACAGGAAGCATATATAGAGTAAATAGTAATGGTCCAAGCACAGAACCTTGTGGGACTCCATGACTAACCTTGTCATATCTTGATGATTCATCATTAACATGAACAAAATTATATCTATCAGATAGGTAGGACTTAAACCATCTTAGAGCAGATCCTTTAATGCCAATTTGGTGTTCCATCCTCTGTAGTAAGATGTGATGATCGATAGTGTCAAAAGCTGCACTAAGATCTAATAAGACTAGTATAGAGATAAGTCCCGCATCAGATGCAGTGAGGAGGTCATTTGTAACTTTTACCAATGCCGTTTCTGTGCTGTGATGCTTTCTAAAACCTGACTGAAACTCTTCAAATAGACTATTATACTGAAGAAAGCCACATAGTTGTTTCGCTACTGCTTTCTCTAGAATCTTTGAAAGAAAGGGGAGGTTGGATATTGGTCTATAGTTGGCTAAAACTTCTGGGTCTAGGGTAGGTTTTTTTAGGAGCGGTTTAATTACAGCTACTTTAAATGACTGGGGCACATAACCTGTTACAAGGGATGGATTGATAATGTTTAGTAGTGGATTGCTAATTAAGGGTAAAACCTCTTTGAGCAACCTAGTAGGTATGGGGTCTAGTATACAGGTTGATGATTTAGATGAAGATAACGTTGTCGTTAGTTCATGAAGGTCAATTGGATGGACGTTTTCCAAACACACATCAGGACTAATAACGGCCTCTATAATTCCTGTTGCTGAACTGGAATCTGTGGAGTGTAGGATATTTTCTCTGATAAGTATCATTTTGATAAGTATCATTTTATTATTGAAGAAGTTCATAAAATCATTACAGGTGAGGGCTCCAGGAATGCATGGTTCAATAGAATGATGGCTCTCAGTCAGCCTGGCTACAGTGCTGAAAAGGATCCTGGGCTTATTCTTGTTTTCTTCTATCAACGCTGAATAGTAGTCTTTTCTTGCTCGGCGAAGGGCCTTCCTGTATCTTTAAGGCTATCCTGCCAGGCCATGCGCGACTCTTCCAGTTTAGTGGAACGCCATTTCTTTTCAAGTTTAGGAGTTTTCTGTTTTAACTTACGAGTGGTATTTAACCCACTCTGGGTTAAATACCTGAGTTTCCCGCACTGACCCTCAGACCTGAAGAAGCCTTTCGGATGAGAGGCGAAACGTCTTCAAACAAGATAAGAAGTCCAGTTGCTTCCTCTCGGAGTGTTTAGTAGGAAGTTGCTTCCTACTAAACACTCCGAGAACCTATCAAGATGCCTGAACCACCTCAGCTGGCTCCTCACACAGCGAGGAGCAGCAGCCCTACTCGGAGCTCCTCTTCGATGTCTAAGGTCATTTGTGGCAGACATGCTTACCTGACACAGAGTTTTCAGTCCTCCCTTTTCTTGCTGAGAACTATGGCCTCAGACTTAGAGGTGCTGATACTCATCCCTGCCGCTTCACACTTAGCCGCGAACTGTCCCAGTGCAAGCTGGAGTCCACTGTTCGATATAATCAACAGAACCATATCATCTGCAGGCCACCAAACCTGACACACTCAGCCACCTGGCTAGGCCTGAAAGTACTTTGCATAAAAATTATAAGCAGAACCAGTGACAAAGTGCTGGTCTGGGGCAGCCCAACCCTAACTGCTAACAAGTATGACAGTGTTGGCAATGTGAACAAAGCTCTGGCTCTGACAATACAGAGATGAAAATGGCCCATAACAACGGGACATCTACCCCGTATTCTTGGAGTACCCACAACAAGACATCTAAAGGACCATGGTGTGTGAGGCTTCTCCAGATCCAAAAAACATACAGAGACTGGTTGGGACAAACTCCCATACCCCCTCTTGTACCCCTGCCAGGGTATAAAGCTGGTCCAGTGTTCCACAACCAGGACGAAAACTGCGTTGTTCCTCTTGAAACTGAATTTTGAGTAACAGCTGGACTCTCTTCTCCAGCACTCTGGAGTAAACCCTCCCAGGTAGGCTGAAGAGTGTAATCTCCTTGTAGTTAGGGTTAGGGTTAGAATAAACCCTCTGGTCCCCCTTTCTTAAAAAGGAGAACAACCACTCCAGTCTTCCTCTCCATAGGCACTGTACCCGATGCCAATAAAATGTTACAGAAGCATATCAGGCAGGAGAGTCCTACTACTTCTAGTGCATCAAGGAATTCAGGATGAATTTCATCCATCTCTGTGGTGCTGCTGCTACAGATCTATCTAACAACCTCAGTGACCCCCACCACAGTAATGGGGACCCCATGTCTGACTCCTCCTGCTTTACTTCCTCCATGGAATGCATGTTGGTGGAGTAGATCCTCAAAGTATTCCTTCCACCACCTGACTATCCATTCAGTCGAGGTCACCTCTGGTGTCCACTACGGATGGATAGGAGTTTTCAAGTACTTGAGTACTCGTTGGTGCAGTGTTGTTTTTGGCTACAACACTTGAACTTTGTCAGCGTTACGTGCACCTTGGCAACTGTGAAATGTGAGTTCTTAAACTTTGACCAAAACAAAATATGGGGCATAAAACTAGAAATACTAGTTTGATATTTAACCACGTGCTTAAAACACAAGAAGTAACTAGCGGAGACAACAGACAGTCTCACATCACATCTTTTTCTGCTACCTCTGTTAGCACACAATGCTGTAATGATAACAGAGCAGTGAAGATTAGCCTGCTAGTGCAAACAGAACACGGCCCACTGAGATTCCATGCAAACACCCTTACGTCTTAACGTGGTGTTAATTATGGATAAACTGCAACTAGAACAAGGGTCCAATTACTGACCACCACTCCGATTCAGAAAGGGCAAGCTGATCCTTCCAGTCACACCTCTCCAGGTCACGCTGTCATTGCCCATGGGTGCATTGAAGTCCCCCTGTAGAATAATGGAGTCCCCAGTAGGATGCCTTCCAGGACCCATCCCAAGGGCTCCAAAGGGAGTGAGTATTGTGAACTGCTGTTTTGCGCAGTCTGGACCTGTTTCCCGACCTGAAGGTGCAGAGAAACAACCCTCTGGCCACCTCCAACACACAGGCAGAGAGCCACGAAACTATGAGTAAGCCCACACCTGCACTCCACCGTTCACCTGGAACAACTCCAGCAAAGAAAAGAGTCCAAAACCTCTTGAAAAGATTGGTTCCAGAATCCAAACACTCGGTATCTCTCCACCATCTGCACAAGCTTTGGTTCCTTGCATATCAGAGAGACATAGCTATGACATAGCTGGTGCTGGTGATGTGCACAGTGGGTTTGGGAGGATCCTTCTACTCCTATAAATAAAAAAATCGACTAAAATGGTGTCTGACCTTTCCAGTGACTGCTTTTCCAGGGAGGAGGGATTGTGTTCACACTGCTGCATCTGTTTGATTTGAAAAACGAGTCTGGCTTCACATGCTCAGTATTTTTGTGCAGATTCATTTTTTGCTGTAATTGATCTTTTCCTGCAGTTGGACTCGAGTGACCCACTGCTCTTGACTTGTTTCCTCTGGGTCTGCTGCCTGTCTATGTCTCATGCCAATTAAACAATCGAGAATCTTTTAGTTTAATGCAGACACATGACCTCTTGCGCTTTATTATACCAACAGCTGCAGTTTTTTCTTCTTTTTTTTTTTTTCCATCTGCGAAGTTAAATACTCCCTTTTTTCAGTTCATTTGCTGCATTTTCTTTTTTTAATTGTTATGTTTAATCAATATCATACCATCCCTGATGGTATGGGGGGTGTAGCAGTGCACATGGCATTGTGGGTAACATTCACATTAGTGAATGCTCCATTATTGCTGAACAAAATATTCAGGTTTTGGAGTGGCATGCTGCCAAGTGGACGATGTCCCTTTCAAGGGAGGTCTTCCTTATTTCAGGGAGACAATGCCAAACCGCATTCTGAACGTATGACAACAGCACGACTTCGCAGTAAGAGTCTAGGTGCTTAAACTGGCCTGCCTGCGGTCCAGTTTGGCACATCATGAAACATGAAGTAGGACAAAGGAGACCTGAACTGTTCTGATCCTGTGAAACCTTCCACTTTGAGAATGACAGCAGTTGTTTTCCTTACAAACACGTCAAAAGACTGTCGTTAAAAATAAAAGCTGAGGAACCAAGCAGAAAATACCATCCTACCTAATTTTTTTTCATCAAATTCAAAATGAAGATATAGTTTTAAAACAATAAAGTTTGTCAGTTGCAGCATTTGATATGTTGTCATTGTGCTCTTTTCAGTTAAATATGAGGTTTCAGTGTTTGCAGATCTTCATCTTTTTCTTTTACATTTCACACAGCATCCTAATGTTTTGAGACAATTGATTAATCAAGAAAATAATTAAGAGATTATTTGCTAATATGGGTTCATGGCAGCTGTATTTATGTAATTAATGCTGGGTCCAGTTCGGGAAGAGCTGGTGAACGATGATGATCTGTCACTGTGTCTTCATGTTGCTACAGACCTCAGCGTCAGTGAGCCTGTGTGTGATGTATTTTCATGTTCTATCTCCCCAGAGACCCTGGAGCCATCACTGCCGACTGCAGCTCAGATCAGATATGGTGAGAGATTAATCATCTATTATTGGAAAGAAAATTGCTATGTGTAGTGTTCTGTGATGTCAGCACTTCTGCCTCGCAGAAAGTTTTATTTCAGTAATTGGTAATTTTGTAGATATGAAAACAGCTTGTGTTCCTGGCCGGCCTTTGATTAACTTAGTTGATTGTTCTGTTTGTGATTCTGTCAGCATTAGGTTCTCTGTAAATATTTGAGCTCAGTTAAATAACTGACCTCTAAACGATAGCTGACTGTTTTTTCTCATTTCAATGAGCAGCTAGCATAACGGTAGCACAAGTGAGGTCTCAAAACTCTCTGTCATCCTGTGATGTAAACTCTGTTGAGACTGTCTGCACACTGTCTTTACAAAAATAACCAAACACATATGTAGAAACATGCATCCAATAGTTTAAAAAGGTTCATGAATGTGATCAGTGCATTTCCCTGACAGGAAAACATTTAACTGACGAGCTGTCTGAGAATACTTCCAGTGTTGTTTACTTGTCCCAGTTTGTTTGCAGTGTTGTTTTTTTGTCTGTTTGTTTAGATAGTTGTTTTCTTGTCTTTGTTTGTTTGTAGTCTTGTTTACTTTTCTCTTTGTTTGCAGTCTTGTTTTCTTGTCTCTGTTTGTTTGCAGCGTTGTTTACTTGTCTCTGTTAGTTTGCAGTGCACTTGTCTCTGTTTGCGGCGTCGTTTACTTGTGTCTGTTTGTTTGCGGCCTTGTTTTCTTGTGTCTGTTTGTTTGCGGCCTTGTTTTCTTGTCTCTGTTTGTTTGCGGTCTTATTTACTTGTCTCTGTTTGTTTGCAGTATTGCTGCACAACGCCATCCCCTTCGTTGGATTTGGTTTCCTCGATAATGCCATCATGATTGCAGCAGTAAGTTAATGAATTTGAGCCGCGGTGAAGTTTGTAGAATGCAGATTTTGTGGGATGGAACGCTGGCAGATGTCTCGAGTGTTGGGTAAAGATCATATTCGCCGTTCTTGTGCCATTGCTGCGTTTGAAACATTTCACCATTTTCTGTTCTCCAGGGAACACAGATCGAGCTCTCAATCGGAGTTACACTGGGAATCACCACCATGGCAGGTAAGAACACAGACGGACCTGAGCAGCGGTCAGAAGTCAAAATGAAACTAAAATCATCATCATTGCTATATGATTCAGTGAATTAGGCATCAACAGTCCAAACACCTCCTCTTTCTTTCTACTTCCTCTATCTTCTCACCACTGTGAATTGCATACGAATGTTTGATGATATCTGTTCATGTAAAAACCAGGCTGGAGGTCCTCAGGCACATACCATTAACTGCACATATTTAATGCTCTTCACGGTTTTTCTTGGTTTAATTTTGAAAACCCATAGTGTTTTGGACTACACAATGAAACATCAGTGAAGAGAATTCATGTGAAAATACTTGTTGGAGCCACAGTTGTCTACTGAAGCCAAGAGAATGACAACAGCAGATAATTCCTGTGCAGATGGACACACTTCAGTGTCAGCAGTCATATCTACTTTCTCTCATGTTCAAATAGATGTTTACAATCACAGGCTAGTTTAAACGTCCCAAAACGCTCGTTCAAAAATGTGCCCATTTTATTTTCTTTTACATTAAAAGTGTCTGCAACAATCCTTTGAAAACATTTTATTCTAATCCGTTTCCTTTCGTTTTCTGCTGCTTGTCCGGGTCGCGGGGGAGGAGCAGCGGCTCTACTCTGAGCTCCACCTGGATGTCCGAGCTCCTCACCCTATCTCTAAGGCTGAGCCCAGCCACCCTGCGAAGGAAGCTCATCTTGGCCGCTTGTATTCGCGATCTCGTTTTTTCGGTCACTACCCAGAGCTCATGACCATAGGTGAGAGTTGGGACGTAGATTGACCCGTAAATTGAAAGTTTTGCCTTCTGGCTCAGCTCTCTCTTCACCACAACAGACCGCTTTAGCTTCCGCATCACTGCCAACACTGCTCCAATCCATCTGCCAATCTCTCGCTCCATTTTTCCCTCACTCATGAACAACACCCCGAGATACTTGAACTCCTCCACTTGGGGAAGCAACTCTCCCCCGACCTGGAGTGGCCAATCCACCCTTTTCTGACTGAGAACCATGGCCTCAGACTTAGAGCTGCTGATACCCCCCTCCCCCCCTCACTTCGCACTCGGATGCAAACCGTCCCAGTGCAAGCTGGAGGTCACTGTTCGATGAGGCCAACAGGACCACGTCATCTGCAAATAGAGACAGAATCCGGGGGCCACTGAACTTGACTCCTTCCCCCTTGGTAGTCACCATTATAGAAGTCTTTTTGAACCACGCTTTGTCTGGCGCCTCAGCTAGGACCAATTTGCCTTGTGTGACCCTACCAGGGGCAAACAGCCCCCAACATAGCTCTTAGTATCATTAGGGCACCCAAACCCCTCCACCATGGTAAGGTGGCAGTTCCTGGAGGGTTTATTCTAATCCAAAATGAATAATGCTCATTTCTGACTAAGCAACATTTGATGAGACATTTACTGTGATGTTGGACTCTAGCAGGTCAGCATGAACTTAAAGCCACTATGGGGCTGCGAGGAGGGGACAAAAGTCGACACGAGGGTCTGAGGTCTATAAGGAATATGTCTATGCAGATATACAGGAATCTATAATCACTGTTGCCCAAAAATATTTCACCACAGCAGTGTTGGCTCAGCGTTGCTCGTCCATCCAGCAAAATCCACGTGACCATAGTCGTGTGTCCTACATACAGAAATGGCTCCTACACAAACATTAATGACATATTTTAATAACACAAGACTAATTAGCGTAGCTATATGTTAATTTTATTACAGACTGCACACCTGTGAATGTTGGATGAAACAATCAACAGGAAGACGTGTTTTATGACACAATATTGAATTGAAGTTTTCAGTCAGTTATTCTTCCTCTGGAAATAGAAATGACAAAATACAAACATAATACTCCATACCAGATATTTCAACTTTGTTTATGTTTATATGCCTCTTTGCCAGCCATAACCAGGACCAGAGACATTATGTGTACGTGTTGGCCGGCCGTCCGTCCATCCATCCGTCCTGGCCTTTCTTTATTTGATCATTTGCCTCATTAAATTTTGTTTAATTTATATAGTTACATTAAGGATGGGCATTTCAAGCGCAAATGCCATTCGATCATCACTGGGAATTCTTCAGTCAGTATTCGCCAGCTGCTGCTGATGTCCTCCTGAACCACACGCACCCTCAAACCCTGTCACAGAGGGTATAACCAATGGACACGCACTGAAATGGATCAGTTCCCTTCCAAAATGAACTTTATCATGGACTTTTGAGGCTTAACAACAATAAAAAATAAAATCCATATGCAGAGACACCAAATTAAATTTGTATCTCTTGTTTGGCTCGAAATCACGCAACAGAACCAAATATTTCATCATGGCAAAATGTGAGCTGACATCAACATCACCCTCCGCAAAAGCACGTTGGTCATCATACTTACTTTTTCTTTACACACGGGTAGTTGTGGATGATTGATTTGCGCGCTGCACCTCATTTTCATTTATTTGTTGAAAGAGTTCCACACGATACTTTTGACAGCTGTACTAGTCTATGCATGTTTCCGCTGTTTCTCTAGCTACTACAGGATCTAGTGGCACTACTCACCTCGAGTTAAAAAGACCGTGCTACGCACAGGAAGTAACACAACATCACTAGTTATAACATTATTTAAAGGTGCTGGTGAAAACATTGGCAAAATTTAATTTTCAGACAAACCAATAATCAGACAAACTTTTTGAATGTTTATATTTTTTAGAATATTCAAAGTTTCAAAAATTATGAACCACCGATAAATTATACCCACTAACATTTGTTATTCTCTCCTATATCCTTATTTACTTGTGTTAACTTTAAAGAACAATGTGACACCCATTTACTTAACTAGCTGTGTGAACCAGAGTTTATTACAAAACATGAACCTAAACCTTTGAACATAACAATCTACCCATCATAAAACCATCCGAGCCCTTCTTCTTGACCCCACCACTGTACTTTCGATGTCTATTTCTTCCGTGGAGGAATATAACCACCAGGCCGTCATTTTCTACTTATATGAAGTTTAACGAAGCGTACAATCCCGCTAAACACTTTCAGTAAAGTTTTGAGCATTGTTAGTGGCAAAAACTGTATCTATTTCCGACATTTGTGTCTATCATGCCCTGTGCTGTTGCATCATAGTGTAGTTTATGAAGTTTTAGATCTTCACAGTTCAGGAATTAGGGCATAGGTTGAAAAATATCAGAATTTTTCTTTAAAATCAGAAGTAGGATTTCATTTTCCTTTGACAACAGCTGTCACTTAGAAGGCAGATGTCCTCGATGTGGTTGCAGTATGGTGCGACGCTGGCTGCTGTCATGGTGGCTGCTGCTCGGGGTCTCAGTTGGGGTCTTTATTACATTATGAAAACCGTAAAGGCACCAGAGCTGGCCTGCTCCCTATTTTCAACACTCTATTATTCAGTTTCCATGGATACTCGGCTCCAGTTTCCTCAGCAAAGTGCAAATCAGAAGCTGAAGACGAGCTTGAGATCAATAGCTCTGCTCTGACGCCTCTTCCAGCCTGGCAGAATCGGTGTCAGATGTGCAGGGAAGCTAAGAATGATTGTATCACCCTCTCATCTCTGTCGCCAGCAAGAGTTTCCTTTGAATGAAACTCTTGACTGAAGTGTCAATCTGGGGTTTTAGCTTCCGCAGAAAAGTCTGTCACGCGGTGCCGCTGTTAATGTCTCTGGAGATTCAACACAAACAGATCCTTAGCATTTTTCCACTTTAACAAATATTCTACCAGACTGTCATCATCTCAGTATGAACTATTTAGAGCTGCCAAGTTTTGTTGATAGTCGTTCTGATGTTGCTGACAGTGAAGGTGTGAAGGCGGAGCTGTAAACAAGGTGACATAGTCTTGGTGGTTTTTCAAAGGTGCTTTTTGATCTCATTTTCTCTCACTCCTCACTCCTAGTTTTGTGTTTTGCTGGTTTGACCGTTGTTTGGACTTCTCGCTCTGCTTTTTATCTCTGTGAACACACAGAGGTGTATGTGGGCCAAGTGGGACTGTAAGGATTTGGTATTTTCATTGATTGGTTCTGAGTTTTTAAAAAAAAAAGCTTAGAGGATGTCTCAAAAATGGCTGATTATTTGTCCCCTCAAATTTTAACTTCAATCATTCAGCCATTCATCTATTTTTGGACACTGATCTGGGTCCAGGACACAGTGGCAGCATGCTAAGCCAAGTAGTCAGGGGATTGTACTTTTCATTCGTATCCCCGAGTCCTGATCCTACCTGAGTGGATCCTGAGGCTCTCAAGCCCAGATGGGATACTCCATACATGTGATACCCCCACCATCCTCAGGTTGTTGGTTTTTCTCCAGAAAACCTCAAGGAATCATCCTTAGCACAAGTCTTCATCCAACTGAAGCCAAAGCATCTCAGTCTTCCCCTGGTGACTGACAATTTAGTTCTGAAGTCCATTCTCCACTGTTTTTAGGTAGGACATGGGCCAAACTAAGAACTCAAAGTACTCCTCAAATAAATTATTCCCAAAGATGGTTTCTGTCATTTTAGAGAGTTGTTCTGTTCTTCTGTGTACTTTATGTTCAAATGTTAATTTTTCTTACTAGTTTGGCTATTTTGGCGTTGATGGAGGTTTATTTTTTCACCAGTGTCTCTTTTTGGTTAGCTTGTGTATAACTTGTGTAGCTTGCAAAGTTACACAGAAAGCACTTATTCAGCAGATTTATTTCAATGAAATTTTCATCTGAGATGTGTTTTGGCTCAACTTACAGCTGACTAGATTTTAGAGGTAAAAGCTCCTTCAAAGTTTAAACGTTATGTTTTTTGGCATTAACCCCCGAGAGAATTGACGTAGAGAGATCCAGCTTGCTTCAATCTGGCTTCATTGTTACACAGTGGGAGGAAGTGGTAATGCGTCATCCATAATTGGTTACTGGGATGTCAGTGGTCCCGACCAGCACGAGAGAAAAACTTAAACTGATGGAAAGTGGAATTTAGATTCAGTCTGAATTGAGCCACAAGTTGCTGTGCGATTCTGAGATCAGGAAAATCTCAAGTTTAAATCTCAAAGAGATTTGAGTTCCCACAAACCTTGAAGATCCCTTCAATGTGTTTTTCATTTTGTGTAATTAGGGATGGGTTTGAATATATATTTTCAAATATTTTAATAATCCAAAAATTATAAAAATTCAATAAGTTTGCCTGACTATTGATTGGTCTGAAATATGCATTTTCTGTTGTTTTTGCTGGCGCCTGTAAATAACTCAATAACTGGTGATGTTGCATTACTAAAACGTACGTAGCACATTATTTCCCACTTCAGGTCTGTATAGCATTTGTCAGTAGCTATACAAACAGCAGAAACATGCAAAGACTTCTGCAACCATCACAAAGTTTTGTGTGGGACTCTATTAACATGGCGGAAACGTTGGCGTGGGGGGCGAATACTTGAATATTCATTGAAGAATTCCCAGTAAAGATTGAATAGCATTTGTTTTTGCCATGAACATCCCTACTTCTGAAAAGACTCCAACCTATCCCTCAGCTGTCTTGTTTCAAAACTACATCATTTCACATTTCAACCTTAAAACATATTTGAATTTCAGACAAGAAAAGTTGATTATTAATTATCAGTCAACTCTGATTGTATGTGATATTTGCTGTCAGTGTTTCTTTAGAGGGCCGCAGAAATCCAAGTGTTTCCCTCCATGTATGTCTGCAGCGGCAGCTCTGGGGAACCTGGTTTCAGATTTGGCAGGTCTTGGGTAAGAAGCTTCAGAAACTCTCTCTTTGGGTTCAGGTTTTATTTTAAGGAAGACAGGTGAGGAGCATTGCAGATGACGAGCAGGTGAGGTTTCAGTCAGTGTTTTCTGTCTTTATAAATTATCATTGAATAAGCTGAGGTTTCTGCGGCTCATTGTTTTGCCGTGTTTGATCTTTTTACACCCCTGGATAAACTTCAGTTTATCCATCACACTGCTGCATAAGCAGACATGAGATATTTGATGGTAACTACTGTTCTCAATAAATGTACACATAGTACGCACAGTATAACTACTGACCATGTGTGTAGTCTTGCAGGTTATGTGGAGGCGCTGGCTTCCAAACTCGGGATGCAGGTTCCAGATCTGACACCAAAACAGGCTGACATGTGGCAGACTAGGCTCAGCTCGCATACGGTGAGATATTGATCTTCTGTGAATTATTTAATATCTCCAGTAGCTGATAACATGCACCATTAACTAGTCCTGCACAGTTAATCACAAAAAATCATTTAAGTCACAGTATGGCTAAGTGCTGCTGTGCAGTTTATCTGTCTGCCTGTCTCTCTATAGCTACATTTCCAACAAGCAGTACAGTACAGTTGAGTTTGGTACAGCGCAACTGGGAACGGTAAGCTCACAACAGGCGTGCGTTGCCACTAGGGACCGTACATTACCTGGTGGGTGGGGTAGCTTGACTGAGCCAGCTATGTAAATTGTTTGACATCATAAAAACGCGACACTGTATCCTTACGAAGAAACTGTAACAACAAACAAAGGAAACAATGGAGGACATCCAGCATTTCCTGTTGTTTCTGGTCAGCTGTTTATCACACAAAGAAGACAGGCTCCTACTTAGTCTATATGGACACTCTAGCCCGCCATTGCTGTTGTTTTTTATTTTTTTTTGATGAGGTTGTTTCCTGCTGCATGACTAACACGTCACACTGATCATGCTTCTTTTGATTCTGTGTTGCCAGTTCGCTGCGTAAACAGCCACACTGATGCGTCTTATTGCTGTGCTGCTCTGTTCTGTGTAAACTGTCAAGCAGGGACCATTGCCGAACGTTCTGAGACTGAAGACAGCTCAAAGTTTCACTGATGGAAATAACTTAATCCTGTTGGACAGAGATGAGACATTCTGTCTAGGTCCAAATACTAACAGGAAGACAGACCTGTTTTGTCCTCTGTGGGTCGGAGAGGTGAAGTAACAACAGGAACGTCTCAGCAGTGAATTGGGATGTGGACGCAGTTAGTCTTCATCTTACTTGTGCTAACGTTAGTACAACTTGCTAGCCATCCCAGACTTTTGTCCAAATTCCCATCTTTCTTGGACATAATGATAACAGGTTGCAGTCACTTTTGCAGCACGGAGCAGCAAAGAGTGAGGATCTGTCCATGCATCAAGGTTGGCCATCAACCAGTTCTTGGTGTGTTTGAGCTGATCCCCAGAGCTGCAGATCAGTACATTTTCAGTGTTAAAAAACAATTACTGATTCAGATTGGTTAAACTTTACTTCCCTATTGAAAACTCGTTGAGAACCAATTTGGTCTTGTATGTTGCCGATTTCTCTGCATCACTAGAACTACAGGGGACTAGATGCAGTCTTTTAAGGCCAGTAAACACTAAGCCGAACATCAACCAGTGAGAATGTTTGTGAATATCTGCCCTTGTCTTTTGGTATGTCCCGCACTGTCAGCATTGTCTTTCGTCTACGTCAGTGAGAAACATCACTTGGTAAATATCCTTGAGCCTGTTGCTGTACAAACTATTATTTCACCCAGATAGTTTAGTTTCTCCTTCATTTTTTCTCTGCCTCTTCCTTTCCTCTTCCACAACCATCAGATCAAGTTCTTACAACACCAGCGCCATTTCGATCTTCTAATCATTCACATTGAATGATGAGAAGATAATGTTTAGTTTACAGTTTTATCTTTGCTGATATGTCCAGTTTTCCTAATGAACAACATATGCAAACTACCAAACAAGCACAGAACAGATGTACTAGTTGGTAATCTGTCGACTTTTTTTGCATTGCACACACAACAGGTGGTCCGTCCATCTTCGGGAGCTCTTGATGTTGGGTTGTTGTACCAGCCTTTTACATCAACTCTTTACAAGGTTTGCTCCTTTCTTTGCCTACACTGGCATCTAAACATGAGTGGTCCAACACATTTGTGCTGCTCATTGTGAATACTTTGGACAGTCAGTCATTTCTTAATTCTTCCCAGGATGAGGCCAACGACCACCACTCAGGCTCTAGTTGCTGTAAATGTTGGTCACCAGGTTTTACATGCTTTGTGGAAATTATAATTCCGCTCTCAGTCCCTGATGTATGTTAATGGTTGTTTTTTTATAGACCAGCAAATTAATGGTGCTATTCTTGAGACACATTTCCTGGCTGGGAGTTCCAGAAGAGACACTGGCTTTGAACCAGTGCTGAAACTGGCTTGGTGAAAATATAAGGTGCATTTCACCAAAGGTATCAGGAACTTTTAGTTCTAAAGATATCTGATACTATAAGGTTCCTGTGACGCATTGTTGTCTGCTGATTATCATGTCAATGACTGTTGAATCTTAGTGTAGACATTCTTGTTGCGGGTTGCTGTTTCCGATTCTTGCTGGATTTTGTCTTCTGCATTAATGCTCAGTGAGGCCGGCACCTCATCCTTACGTTTGTGCCATAATTATTTGGGAACTGCAGTGCAGATGTATTTATTTCCTGACAAGTAAAACACCACCATGTAGGGATGATTTACTTTTCAACCAGTAAGATGAATGTGTCTTTACAGCTGAAAGAATGGAGACATCTGACAGGCTACAGATACTCCGAAATGAAAAAAAGCATTTGGGGGTTGTCATGTCAAATGGTTCCCCAAAAAACCCACATAAATGCATTAAATTTTACAAACCAGGAGCAGTTTGTAAATCCAGATTTGACAGTTTGTGTATGGAAGTATACAGAAACTATACAATATTTCTAATGTTTCATTAGAAATACATTCGTGAAATTTACTAATTTATATTTGGATTTAACTTTACATTTATACAAGATATATTTTTGTGGAGAGAGTCATTCACATATAAATCACAAAATGCATTTATGAATCCTGCCAACAGACAAGGGGAGATGTACTGTTGTCTTCAACGCATCTGAATATCAAACTAAAATAACCACTCTTCTCAGTGACAGCAACACCTATGAGACCCTGAGGCGAGACCCCACTAGCAGCTACATAAAGAAGGTCATAGATTACCCACAGAAATTGGAAAATGAGAAAGCCATTGACCATCCAGAATACTACAGACTTTATCCTGGAGAGGCCACATCGTGCATATATGGCCTCCCCAAAATACACAAAGAAGGGACCCCACACGGGCAGCTGATAAATTCTGTCACCTACAATATTGCGAAACACCTCATCTCCATCTTGGCCCCACTGCTCCAAATCACATCCAAAACTCCATAGACTTTGCAAACAAGGTCCAAAACATAGAACCAGCTCCGACGAATCTATGGTATCTTTTATTGTCCAGTCTCTGTTTACCTGCATTCCCACAACTAAAGCTGCAGAGATGGTAAGGAAACGATTACTACAAGACAGCTCCCTAAACAGCAGAACTTCTTTCACTACTGACCAAAATTATGCCGTGCTAGATTTTTGCCTTATGACCACCTATTTCAAATATAATGAACTCTTCTACAAACAAAAGCACGGTTGTGTAATGGGTTCACCAGTGTCACCCACTGTGGCCAACCTCTACATGGAAGAAGTGGAAAGCAAAGTCTTGTCCACCTTCAAAGGAACAACACCTAGCCATTGATTTAGGTACTTGACTGAAACCTGGGTTACAATCAAAACTCAAGAAGTAGAGGCCTTCTCAGAACATATCAACTCAGTGGACAAAAACATCAAGTTCACAAGGGAGGACACCAAAGAAAACTACCATTCTTGGACTGTTCTGTGCAGCTGGACGAGGACCGGAGCCTCAACATTGAGATATACCAGAAACTGGACCTTCATAAAATCAACAAAGAGACTGACAAAACACACTGGAACACTTGACAAAGGAAATAACAACAAGCTAAGCAACATTATTGTCTCATAAGTGGCTGGGGTGTCAGAGAAACTTAGGATTTTCTCTACAAACAACATCACAGTGCACTTGTAAACCAGCAACACCCTGAGACAAATACTGATTCATCCTTAGGACAAAATACCTAAACACAAGCTGAGGAATGTTGTATGCGGTTCAATGCAGTGAGGAGTGTTCTGACTTATACATTGGGGAGACTAAACAACCGCAAGACAAACATTGCCAGCTCAACAGGACAAGATTCAGCTACGCATTTACATCTGAAGGACAAAGGAGACTCATTTGAATTCAATAATGTCCACATTCTGGACAGAGAAAACAGATGATTTGAGAGAGGAGAGGCCATCTACGTCAAAATGGAAAAACCCTCATTAAACAGGGGTGATGGTCTAAGACACCAGTTATAAGCTACCTACAATGAAGTCCTGATATCCCTTCCCAGACGTTTAAAACCTTCTTCAAAACTTGCGTCATGTGACCCTAGCGACTCCCATGCTGGCAGAGCAAGGCAACGATTGATTGAGTCACACGTGGAGTCATGTGACTATAAGAACTCACATGAATGTGAGGGGGGT
The DNA here is from genome assembly GCA_001698575.1 of Mola mola. Taxonomy (NCBI): domain Eukaryota; kingdom Metazoa; phylum Chordata; class Actinopteri; order Tetraodontiformes; family Molidae; genus Mola; species Mola mola. The sequence continues at coordinate 72,493 of KV751393.1, forward strand.
CATCAATCACACATCAAAATGACTCATTAATGAACCAATGAACTTACTTGTGACCCCGACGTGTAAACACAGAGAGGGTCAACAACTCAGGTGACCCCCTCCAACGTGTAACGACCCCACCACCTTTGTTTCTAATGTGATTATTTTAAACATGACTCAGCACTGGGGTCTGTCTCGTAACGGACACATGAACTCAGAGAAAACGCCTTTGATCCTTGAATATGATCTGTGACAAATGTCGGCAGAAAAATCAGTTTTTAGAGGCCTTGTTTTCTTTTAGCCATATTGCATCGCATGACAAGCTATATAAGTCACTCATATAGAAGTTTTGTGCAAAAGGCTTATTTAACTGACTGTAGTAAGTCTGATTTAAAACTAAATTTACTTCAAGAAATAGGCCTGATTTGATGCGACTGGTGGCTGGTACCAGCGTCAGGAGCCTTTGGAGCTGGTATAATTTAGGCATTATGAAGTCCAAAGAAATCTGATGAATACTTTTAATTCCAGAGTTTTTGAAAACGCATGAGTTGATGCTGTGATTCCTCCTGCAGGGAAAAGCCATCGGAGTGTCCATCGGCTGCATTCTGGGGATGTTCCCGCTGTTGTTTTTGGGCGATGAGGAGGAGAAAGAAGCCTGCGATGACAAGGCATCCTCCTAACAAGACACCACAGCTGGATGACAACGACGCTCCTACAGTTTGACCCTGCTGATGTCAGCGTTAAAACAAAGTGTTCACCACCGGGTGTTTCTGTTCAGCTCAGGCAGTGTTCCTCTTCCCTTCTACTTCTTCCCTCTGTTCTCTCAGCCTGTCCGTTTCATTAACCATCACCTCATTCAGACTATGCTCATCTCTGATTCTGCTCCGTTTTTAATGTTCCAATGTGTCACATAGACAGACCTCCCGAGGTACATCAGTTAGTTTCTTTATAACCAGTACTTAAGAAAACTGTGATCAAGTGTGAGACAGAAAAAAAACGTCCCTGAATTTGGGCTGGGACAAAAGACAATATCGTTTTTATCACTACTCTTGCAAAGCAGCAGCTGCAATGGCAGCTTTTTACATCATTTATCTCCCAGTTTGTTGGATACGCGGTCTCTCGACCAGTTAACAGACAAGATGCTTCTTGTCTGTTACCTGGTTAGACGCAGAAAATCGACGATCTGAGAAATAATGAGACCGGGTGAAGACGAAATCAAACTTAAAAGATCTCATGAAAAAAGAGCACATAAAGAAATTTTACTGGTATCAGCAGGCTTGGACCCGTAGAGGGCAATCATTGCATATTTATAAGTCAATAATTCAAATTGTTTTAACAAGAAAATGTCAAGATTTGGACCCGAATTAAAAAAACCCACAAAATACTATTAAACCCAAATACATAATTTTTTAGCCGCTGAAAACTGTGGTTTTGAGGTTTAAATGCTGCTATATCATGATATATATCATTATCGAGTTTGTCCATATCGCCTTAAATTAGCCACAATTGGTCACAGCGTGCCTCGCCCTAAACGTTTGATCCCATGAAACCAGCTAAGGCAGCGTTGCACTCTGAAGCCACGCCCACCACAACATGCAGTTGTGGACTGAAACGCTAACAAACAGTACAAACTGTCCGAAATGCTCGGCAGCAGCTGTTTGTCCTGGCAACAGCAAACTGTCAGAAACTACTCAGCTGTTGGTGAGACAGTCCCATCAGGATTACGTGGAGTAAGAGCGTGGTAAGAACAAATAAACCAACACTAATCATCATACAATCTGCAGAAATAACACTAACGCAAACAGACAAACGCGAACCAAAACACTTTTAGAAGTTAAGCACTAATGAGACACGTCAGGACCTCTTTCAAATCATCTTCTTTCCTCTACAGCATCTTTCTGACAGAAATGACGACACATTGGAGACAAGCGGGAGTGGGCAGGGCTTATTTATTCTGACCGTTGGGGACTGTTATTTATGTTACATAATCTCTTCAAAGCTTCTCTAGCATCAAAAAGTGTATTTCTGCACCACACACACAGTTCTGAGGGGCAGATCTGTAACCCGTTGAACTGTTCCAGTGATTACACCCAGTTGATGGTGTTTCTGTCAGTACTGCAGAGACTACCACACATCCTTGAAAGCCTTGAAAGTTTGTAAATTTGAGGAAACATAGATAACAACATGAAAATTTATGTTCTTTGTAAGATTAGAAATTGACTCTCCTTATTTTTTTTCCTAAACTTGACGTGAATATTAGCCGATGGCTGTTTTCTCCTCCAGCCGCGTCATTGTTTCCGTCAGCCCACGACAGTCACGTGTCTGTGAGGGCTTGAGGTCAGTAAACAAGCATCGACGGACTGTTCAGTCCACCTGAGACTGGGTCGTCTGTAGCAGAAGTTCTGCTTTCTGTCTGCGGCTGCTGATCAATGGCAAAATTAATCAAATTCATGGTTACGAGCCTCCATCCATGTGTCATACTGCCTCCTATCAGGGTTTTGAGGGACATGAATTGCATTTTTAAGAAGGTTTTAGGATGGCAGCCGATAAATCCATCTGTAACAGCCACAGTCAGAACGCTGCTATTTTTCAACCTCAGTGAAAAAGTGGTTTGTTCTTGACGTTCTACCCGGTGTCAAACTGCTCGGCTTCTCAGAACCAAGACATTTGTTCTTCCCTCTCTGGGAACACACGCTGCCTTAGTCGCTGCTCACAGCAACAAAAACCCAGTTTCTAGCCCGCTTCCCATCCGGACAAATGAAACATCAGCTCACGTTAGACTGACAGAACGCTGCACAAATGGTTTTCTTTACGTACACTTCAGACATTTCAAGTCTCCATTAACACTGTTTGCTCTGAAATCAGAGTTTTTCACCATCTTGTTCCAAGAACAAACTGAAGATGCTTCACACTGACATTTGCGTTCTCTCAGTCCTTTTCTCTACTTGTTCACTCGCTTCTCACTGGAAGTGACTGGACTCATTCCCATCTTTTCTTTCATCAGCTCCAGATGGTCGAGATCCACCACAAAAGACTTCAAACCACGCCGAGTTCGGCTCGGCAGGTTTTATGGGAACATTCTGTCACTCTTTCACACTCCAGCTTTCAGCTGATTTCACTTAATTCTTTTCACCCACTGATTTGCTCCTCTTTGCCCAGCACAGATTCTGACTCAAATCTCATAATATTTTCGGGAACATTTCGTTTTTTTCCTTGATTTCTGAGGAACAAAGTTGGAATTATAAAAAATCACTGAAGTGGCCCAGATCCAAATTGGGACCACACTGAACGATTAGTGTCATTACAGACGAATGTGATTTATGATGAAATGACCAGATGAGTCAAAGTTCCTCCATAATATTTTATGAACAAAATTCAAAATGCCAATATGTTCCACTTAAAAGCTTGTAATTGTGTAATTGCTCACATTTTTAGGTGCTGGAACTGGGCAACTTTTGCTGTTTTAGACTGAAAATGTATTACAAAAATCAGTTATTTTCATTAAAAGTCTTGGATTCTTGGAAAGTCTTGGAACATGCTAATTGCTAATGTTCCCACAATGCACCAGGTAATCCCAGTGAGCAGCCTGTGTTGTGTCACTGCTGCGCAGCAGAATGGACATGAATGATCGATGAACGAGGAGAGAAAATGTCAGTTTACCTCATTAAAACAAATCAATTCAAACCCAACATGTTCCAACATCATTTTCCTGCTGTGAAACTCCTCGTGGTTGCGTTCCTGCCGCGTTTGTTTTCTGGAGTCTCTGACTGTTTTTTTTTCCCACATTTTCAGAGCCTGAAAGTTGTAGCGATGATTTGACTTTGTTGCTATTTGCTGCAAAGCGATGTTAAGCTCATCTCGAATCCTCAAAGAACCGCTTACGGAAACGAGCCTCATTAAAAGTTTTCTCATGAAGCAATATACATTTTTATTGATTAATGAATGAATGAAGTAATGAATGAATTTGAAATAATACTTGTTGCCACAGATACGCTGGACCACGTTTTTTACAACCTCTCAAGTTTGTTCATGTTTTGTAGATGAAAGTTTCCTTAAGGACCCTGTGATGAGCTCTGTTTATATTTTTCTCTAATATTTTGCATTTTTTTAGTATGTGAAGAAGTATAAAGGTTTCTGACGCGAACGAACAAATGTCAGTTAAAGGGAGGTGCTGTGCTGCCCTCCTGTGGACAGATGAAGCGTCTGCAGCTGATGTACATGTGTAATGTCTAACCTGATGTGCAGTTTAAAATAAACCGTGCACTTCCAGCTCAGCCAGTGACGGCCGCCATCATCAAACATGTTGGTACATTAGTGACTCAGCTGTGTAGCGACAGGAAGTGAGGTCAGGTGTTCATCCGGCATTTTCCAAAACATCCTGTGAAAGCTGTGACTTTGATTTAGACACATTGCTATATCTCACGACCTTTGATGAAATGTCTTTATGTGTTGTTCTACGGTTCAGTTTAAAACGATAAATCTGACCTGAGGTCACTGAATTTGGAAGCTGAGTTCTGAACTCTGTCAATTATGACTCTAAGATGCAGAACAAACATCCACGAAGTGACATTCAAAATGGAAGTTTATTGTAATTCTTGAGAACGGAACTGTTGTGGAATTCGGTTGTCGGAAACACTAATTATTCAGCAAGATTTCTGACACTATCATACTTACAATAAAATTAAACCTAGTCAAAACAAAATAAAAATTGAAAACTACAGCATAGACAAATATGTGCAAATCATAGCCTGATCGATGTGTTTTTACCTTTTTGTGAATCGGAGCAAGAAAAAGTTGATCGTTTTCTGTGATGCTGGATGTTTTATTTCGTAAAATTATTTTTCAATAAAGTTTTCAACAAGTTGATTAAGGAACAGTCAGAACTTTGTAAGGCTAATCGCATATTTCTGATTTCACCAACATGACTGAAAAATGAAAATTCAACCTAAAATACAGATCAGATAAAAAGAGTCAGATGCACATTGTTTTCTACGATTTTATTTTTTACATAGAAAACCAGAGACAGTGTTGTATACTAAACAACGGAACCAGCTGTAATAATTAAGAAAAAGCAATAAAAGTTGCATTGGCCCAGTGGGTCCCGGGTCAGGGCCTTTCTGTGCGGAGTTGCATGTTCTCCTTGCCTGGGAAACTAACTTATCTGTTCATTATCTGTTCACAGCTGATTTGAGTTCAATAACCTCGGTGTTAATCATGTTTTTGACGACAATGTAAATCCATCATTGTCTGACCTCTGATTCAACGATTCAAGATGGCAACCAGAGAAAAGAGCAGGTCATCCGACGTCAATCCTCAGAGTTACAGGTTTTTCCACATGTTTACGGTGAGTATAAACATGTTTTAGAAGTTCTTTAAACGCGTGTGACACATATGAACACGCTGCACTGACTGCTGCCGAGTCAGTGTTTCACATTGAATGCAGAACTCAATTTAACATTGAAGCACAGATCAGCTGAGTCGTGCACGGAGCCTTCGGGCCTCTGGTACAGGACCCGAACTGGAAAGGGAAAAAAAAAACATTTTAAGTGATCATGGAACAGGAAAGTCAAGATTTTCTCACTTCAGGATTAACTTAACTCAGAATCTGACACTGTAGACTACTTTGCTATGTTGTCAAACACATTTTCTGAGCCGCTGAGGAGCTACATTGAACGTAGAAACAAAGAAAGTAACAGAACATTTCAAGTCCCCAAGTTTAACAGATTCACTAGGGAAAAACTTGAGTTCTGACTTTCATTTCAGGATTGATTAACCAATAAAAAGGAAATTAATCCACAACAACAAAAAAAACAGTTAATCATTGTGTAACTGACTAAAAAATTAATCAGTGATGGAAAATAATGATTAGTTGCAGCTGTAATTGTCTCTCAAAGTCTGAAGAAAAATATTAGAGAAGAAATGCTTCATTTAAAGAGAAAAAAATGTTCCCGCGGCTTTTTCTCTCTATCAAATTCAGTTTCTGTGACACGGCCAACGAAGACCGTCAGGGGGCAAGAACTCCAAATTAAAAGTGTCATTTCAGGTCTACAGTATGTTAAAAGGGAATTTTGGTGTTTTTCTAAACTTTGAAGGTCTAACACTTCACACAAGGTCCACAGACATCATCGGTCAGCCACTGAAGGGGGCGCTGTTCCACTGCCTCTCTTATGTTTACAGGGGGCAAACAATTCTAGAGTGGAATTATTCAGATATGGGAACGCATCTGTTTGTTTTTCCTAAACATTAGAAAGCAGCAAAAACTATTAGGAAACAGATCCCCCAGAGGAACTGACTGCCGGTCAGGTGTCTGGAAGCAGAAACGCGGTTTATCCAGAAGTCCCAAACTCGGCTGTTTGACTGCAGGGATCTGCTCCATGTGAGCAGGCACTTTATAAACATTCTGTGTTACATAGTGGAGAAAGAAGAAATAATTTCCAAAGTTTTGACTGTTACATCGTATATCCTTGTGAGGCTAATCAGTCCTAGCAACCGATTTTCAAAAAAAGATGTATTTTGTAAAATTTTAAATCCTTAAAGGTCAGAAAATTGGGATTAGGTTGAAAAAAACAAACTGATTTTGCCTTTAACATGGAGCAACAGTTTGATATTTACGATGAAACAACACGGTACAGCAGTAAACAACAGGACAACACCTGGTGAGAATAAGGTACAAGAGAAGAAACAAACCTCAGGGCATCATTCTCATTGACTTTTTCAAATGAAAGGCTGAAAGGAGAAAATGACAACTGTTACAGCTCAGAGACACAAAATGGCTTCCGGACACTGAGTACAGGATGGGTTGAATGACATCATCTGACCAGACGGTGGTTTATTGAAGATCACACACAAACAGTTATTGTAGTCATCACAGGCGCCAACATTCAGCTTCATACGCTTGTTATTGCGTCAGCTACACAATGTTTCTTAAACCTGTGCTGAACGAAGCAGAAGACACTCAGATGTAGGTGGGGCGAGACCATCCATGAAGCTTTCTGTTTCAGCAGATGCAGACAGGAAAAACTTCCAATTTTTAAAAAAAAGACATGCTTGTTAATTATCCGTATTATTATAATTTATATGTTATACAGGAAAGGAGGGAGTTTAGAAATGTGTAAAACCACAAAAAAAAAATAGATAAAATTGATAAATATCACTGATTTGACTTAAGGTATTCAGTTGTCTATTTCAGCTTGTTACGCCAATTAGCCCCCCCAAGGCAAGTCGGAATTTTAGCAGCAGGACAGAAAATTATTCTAGATTATAATTGATAAATTGTTGGAGATGTACATGAATATCTGTGCACAGCAGGATACAATCATGTTGTAACTGTTCATTAAACCGCACCGGATTTTCAGTCGGCTCATCTGGCATCGTAATGGTCAGAAAAATCTGTATTTATCTTATGCTTAACAGAAAAGAATTCAGTGTACTAGAACACGGCGTGCTGACAGTTAACTTTCAAGTGTCCTTGTGTTTCTTGTTTTTTAAGCTCAACCGACAGCGCGTGAGCCATTGCAGACAACACTTTGTCTGACTTATGTTCCTTTACTAGAAACATGTATGGGGACCACCCATAGACGATTGTGCAACCGCCCTCTCTACATAAACCCATGTTTTTAGCTTAAGACCTCAGACAATTCGGTACCGTTGTGCTGACGTCTTTTCTTGCTGCAACATCATTAAAACTTTCGCCTTGACTCCGGACGACTCTGTGCTTCATTGGAACATTTTTCTAACAAGCCGAGACGAGACTATTGTTCAGGCAACTGTACGCTTCGTTATGTTGACTAACAAAATCTTTGTTCTTTTGCCAAGAATTAGCTAATGTCCAAACTACACCTGATACTTTGCAAATTATCCACTAACTAACAAAATATGAACGCATCAAACTGGAAACCACGTCACAGTTAACATTCCTCTCTCCAAACTCTACCAGAAATATGTTGATATAAATTGAAGAAATATTTTCTCCAACAAACAGAAAAAAATGGATGACATTTATTCTTGTGCTACAATTCTAACTTCTACTGAGGGCTCTACATTAATTACTGACATTTTGAACACATGCATCTTAATCACAAATAGTTTCCATAAAATGAAAATTAACATAGTAGAGATCGTGTTGCACGAAAATCCTGAAAAATCTAGTGAACAGAAACAAAGCTAAACTAGACAACAGATTTGTTCTTATGCTACAGTGCCAACTTGTGCTGAATTTGTACATTAGTTTATGTACAAATTAGGATAAATATTGACATTTGATATTGATTATTATAATATAATAATCTAATATAATATTGATTTTTGACAACAATCAGCTAGCTAACAAAATATTACAACACCAGACACAATTTTGACACTGTATATGTGCTGTAAATTAGAAGCAGATTAGTTGAGTTTTGGCTGAGACATTATTTATTTATTTTATACTGGCCCACTATTAACCAATGAGAATCTTTGGAAATTTGGGAATTTTTCCTTTTCGCTCTTAACATTGTTCCTGTCTCATTAATCAAATTTAAACACGCAGGAAAGTCTACTGGACGTACTGTAACCGTAGCAACCAAAAGCCCATCGTTGTGACAAGTCACAGCACTGGTCAAAAAAAGTGTTTGTACATGTGACAGTTTCAAAGAGCTTTTCAAACATCTTCAGTATCATTTCAATGAAACAGAATATTAAACCGCTCGCGGGAAGCTGCGGAGACAGAAAAGGACCAAGTGACAAATAAAACGCATAAACACACAAATGTGTCCAAACAAATGATTCCATCTTCAACCATTATTCCTTTTTTTCCTACATCAACTCTCCATCGCAGAAGTACATTAACATTTACTCAACGTTTCATTAACAAGTCGCTCATGTTCCAACGTCCCTTAAAGGAAATGTTCTCGGAGCAGCTGCAGCGGTGACTTCAAACGGGAAAATAACCAGAATTTGTCAATGAGAATTTAGAAGAAGCTGCAGGGTTCTTTTTCATGTGAAGTTTCCAGGAAACAAAACGTTTCAACTGGCAGAATCATCACACTTTTCCCGAAGTGACAGACTCTGCAGCAGTTGTTTTCCCAAACTACCAATAGGACAATTTCAGTTTTTTTCAGAAAGAGACATTTTTTTCAGCATCAAAGAAATTTGAGGTTTGTGTACTGAACTCACTGATCCTCCTTCAAGCTCTCAGAGCAACTTCTGTTTCCCAGCTCCTACTTTCATCTACCTTCTCATAATTATGTTAATCTCTTTTTGCCAAAATTCGCCCAGGGACGAGTCTTAGTGAATGACAGGAGCCAATCGATCATTGATCATCACCTTCTGCAGTCGGACTCCTCGTCGGATAGCCAGCAGGAAGTCCACCTCACTGTATTCTGCCTCCTCCAGGAGCTCTGGAAGAGGCCGCCGTTCCCACTCGCATCCCTGACTGCTGGGCTGCGGGGGTAGGGTGTGTGGATCCGAAACCTCACCAAGGTGTTGGCTCTCCCAGGTACCGGACCTTGGCGACAATGGCGTTGGGGGGCTGAGTGGGGTTTGTGGTGTGTTGCTGTCCTCGGATTCTGCCCTGCTGGGGAAGCTGGGATGTTCAGGCACAGTGGGGGTTTTGACAGGGATCATGGGGGGCTTGATGGGGATTGTGCCCAAGATAAGCCCCCCAGACGGCTGTCGCAGGTTGGGTTTGGAGGATGGCATCCGTCAGATAGTGGCAACCCCTGGGGTCATCACAGCGGTGGGGTTGGAGGGCAGACCTGCAGTGGAAGCAGGGCGCTTGGACTGGAACACGCGGCAGTAGGACTGACTGATATCACTGTTTCTGGGAATGGTGAAGGATTTCTCAAAATCTGATGTCTCGTCTTGGTCTGCCCCCATGGAATAGTAGTCACAGTCTGATACTGCTGGGAACAGAAAACTGTTTTATCACACAACTCCTCAGCACAAAAACACATCTAACGGCTTGTGCAGAAGAAATACTGTCAAAACACAGTTGGCCTGAAGTTAGTACTGGGTCTGTCTTTTCAACCTACCCATTTCCAGTGCCCATTAAGGAACCAGTTCATTGCATTTCAATATCTACAGACCTGATTCTAGAGTAGCACAAACACTTGGTTGGTCTAGAAAATAAGCACTGCCTACATCAGGGACTGGAGTTATGTGAGCACCACGAATCACCAATTAAGTAAAACCTTATCTTCAGACTCAAAGAATCAGATATTTGCAACGGACGCCAAACGTTCAACAGAAAAAAAACACGGCAGGTACTTCTGTACCCAGCGCTTTCTACTGAGGCGAAATCAGCGTACAACAAGACGCACGAATTTGGTGGCCCAGTTTTGTTTGGATGCCAAGATAGACATGTAAAAGTAGGGGGCAACACTTTGGAAACTGGCGACGTGTGTAGTGACGTTAAGTATTAAAAGTGACATAACAACATGACTTTACGGTGGCTCTGGTTCTCGGAAGGTTCGATGTTGTACCAGCTCTACCAGCAGTAGTGTTGGCCAAGAAACCACACTGGAACCGGCTTGATCAACAT
>KV751393.1:83022-97339 GCA_001698575.1 Mola mola
TCCAGTCAGTCTGCTGATCTGCTTTTCTTTGTCGGATTTTGGAAGTTTGATTTGAAATTTGATTTTCTTGTTGCAGCAGTTCTGATTGTGGTCTATCGGCCCAGACACACCGAGTTGGCACCTGGCCGTCAGGAATGTTTGCATTTTTGTCAACTTGTTTCTACACACTGACCAGTGACGATATGTTTAGCCGCATGTCGTCGTTCAACCGCTGGCTGTCGAGGTGGTGTTCAGCAAACGACGTGGGTTTCATTGATAATTGGCAAACTTTCTGGGGAAGACCTGGTCTAATGAGGAGAGACGGCATCCATCCTACTTGGGATGGAGCTGCTCTCATTTCTAGAAATATGGCCAGATTTATTAGTCAGCCAAATTGACAATTCAGAGTTGAGGCCAGGAAGCAGAGTTGCAGTCTTACACGCTTCTCCGCGCTTCCTTTAGAGTCATCCACCTACAACCCCATAGAGACTGTGACTGTCCCCCGTCCACATAAATTCACTAAATCAAATAAGAGTTCACATAGGAACTTAATAAAAATCAACACCACTAATGAGGCAGTTTACAAAGTAAAGAGACTTAAATGTGGACTCTTGAATATCAGATCCCTATCATCTAAAGGTGTATTAATAAATGAGCTTATATCAGATAACAATATTGATTTATTCTGCCTTACTGAAACTTGGCTGTGCCAAGAACTGACACTTGGCTGTGCCAAGACGAATATGTAAGTCTTAATGAATCCACTCCTCCCAGTCACATTAACACACACATTCCCAGAGACACTGGCAGAGGTGGTGGTGTTGCAGCCATTTTCAATTCTGCCCTATTAATAAACCCTAAGCCCAAAAAAAATTTTGTTCATTTGAAAATCTCATTCTTAGCATTTCCGATCCAACCATGAAAACTCCAATTATGTTTGTTATAGTGTATCGAGCACCTGGACCCTACACTGAATTTTTATCTGAATTTTCAGAGTTTCTCTCAGCTTTGGTCCTCAAAACAGATAAAGTCATTATTGTAGGTGACTTTAATATCCATGTAGACATTGAAAACGACAGCCTTGGTACGGCATTTCTCTCACTATTAGATTCATTCGGCTTCTGTCAGTGTGTACAAGAATCAACACACACTTTTAATCACACCCTTGATCTTGTTCTGACATATGGCATTGAAATTGAGCATTTAAATGTCTCTGCGCAAAATCTGCTTTTATCAGATCATTATCTTCTAACATTTGAATTTCTGCTCATCAACTATAAACCAAGAGTCACTAGTTATTATAGCAGATGCATATCTGAGGACACTGTTGAAAATTTTAAAGAAATTATTCCCTCTGCATTAATTTCAGTGCCATATCCCAAAATAACAGAGGAGTCATATCTTAAATTTAGCCCCTCCCAGCTTGATCACCTTGCCGATTTCACTGCCGGCTCTCTACGTGCTTCACTCGATTCCATTGCCCCAGTTAAAAAGAAAACAAAACCAGTAAAGAGACTAGCTCCGTGGTATAATCTTAACACTCGCAAGTTAAAACAGAAAACTCATAAACTTGAAAAGAAATGGCGTTCCACTAAACTGGAAGAGCCACACATGGCCTGGCAGGATAGCCTTAAAGTATACAGGAAGGCCCTTCGCCGAGCAAGAAAAGACTACTATTCAGCGTTGATAGAAGAAAACAAGAATAAGCCCAGGATCCTTTTCAGCACTGTAGCCAGGCTGACTGAGAGCCATCATTCTATTGAACCATGCATTCCTAGAGCCCTCACCTGTAATGATTTTATGAACTTCTTCAATAATAAAATTAGACTTATCAGAGAAAATATCCTACACTCCACAGATTCCAGTTCAGCAACAGGAATTATAGAGGCTGTTATTAGTCCTGATGTGTGTTTGGAAAGCTTCCATCCAATTGACCTTAAGGAACTAACGACAACATTATCTTCATCTAAATCATCAACCTGTATACTAGACCCCATACCTACTAGGTTGCTCAAAGAGGTTTTACCCCTAATTAGAAATCCACTACTAAACATTATCAATCTATCCCTTGTAACAGGTTATGTGCCCCAGTCATTTAAAGTAGCTGTAATTAAACCGCTCCTAAAAAAACCTACCCTAGACCCAGAAGTTTTAGCCAACTATAGACCAATATCCAACCTCCCCTTTCTTTCAAAGATTCTAGAGAAAGCAGTAGCGAAACAACTATGTGGCTTTCTTCAGTATAATAGTCTATTTGAAGAGTTTCAGTCAGGTTTTAGAAAGCATCACAGCACAGAAACGGCATTGGTAAAAGTTACAAATGACCTCCTCACTGCATCTGATGCAGGACTTATCTCTATACTAGTCTTATTAGATCTTAGTGCAGCTTTTGACACTATCGATCATCAGTTAAATTCAGAATAGAATTTAAAATCCTTGTCCTCACTTACAAAGCAATTCACGGTCAGTCACCATCTTATCTTAAAGAGCTCATAGTACCCTATCGCCCATCCAGAACCTTACGCTCCCAGGATGCAGGGTTATTGGTGATCCCAAGAATTTCCAAAAGTAGAATGGGAGGCAGAGCTTTCAGCTATCAAGCTCCTCTCCTGTGGAACTATCTCCCAGTCTTGGTACGGGAGGCAGACACACTCTCTGATCTTAAGAGTAGGCTTAAAACCTTCCTTTTTGATAAACCTTATAGTTAGGGCTGGCCTATCTAGCCCTTAGTTATGCTGCTATAGGCTTAGGTTGCTGGGGGAACACTCCATGATTCACTGAGCTTTCTTCTCTCCCCCCTCTGACTCCAACTCCTTCTCTGCTCCTGTAAATGTCCATATCCTTACACTAACTTTACTTCTTCCCCGGAGTCGTTGTGCTTTACCATCCTGCAGGTTTTTCTAGGTCTTTGGAATAGACTACACCTGCTTCTGGATCACTTCACAGATCCCTGGATTTATAGATTCCCCAGACTCTGGGACTCATGGATGTTTTATATATTCTGTTATTGTCTTGTGTTCTGTACAAGTGGCATCTATTGAACATCTGTCCAGCCCAGGAAGAAGGATCCTCCTCTGGCATTCTTCCTGAAGTTTATTTCCCCTGTTTAGGGTTTTTAGTTTTTCCTCACCCGGTTTGAGAGGTCACAGCTGTACAGTTTGTCAAAGCCCAGTGACATGTTTAAATTGTGATTTTGGGCTGTACAAATAAATTTTAAATTATAGAGTTTAAACTCATTGTCAGAGCTCACATCTGACTTTAAATGCACCGTCAGAAGACCTGATTCCTCTGAAGTGCTGAACAAGGACACAAGTTTCAACATGAGACGTTACATTAAAATTTAAGTTCCGTTGTCCCAGTTCCAAAATGTTTTTACTTAAAGTGATGTTACGTCACCCTGCAGTCACTGATTTAATGAAGTTTTAGACACTAAAGCTGGGGCGAGATTGGTTTTACAATTAAATCTGAAGACGTACAAGGACAATTTAATTTGTTTAGCATGTCTGAAGTCTTTGCAACCTCAGTGGTTGAGCAGTTTAAAATGGACACAAAATGCAGTTCGAGTAATTTATTGAGTTTTACAAGGTCGAGGACAGAACAGTCAGGAATCTGAAGAGAAGCAACATTTAGCAGGAGTGCAACACATTAATGGCTCACTTGAAACAAAGCGTTATTTCATGGTGGTCCTTTAGGTCAGCAGTCACCTAAGACCGACGCTGTCCAGCGTACACAGGCACCAGCTGCTGCTGCCACCTGGGGTGTTCCCTGGATGCCATTGGTCTGGAACTTCGTGGAGCACCGTCAACTGTCTCGGAGACAGCAAAGTCCCACATATCTGCTTTGGTTTGGGGCACCGGCTTGGACAACTTGGATGTGATACTCGGCCGCCGCCGCCGCTCAGAACGAATCTCAGCTCCCCGGCTCGAAGAACCCAAGTCAAATCGGCTTCCAGTCGGAGGTACAGCAAAGTCCCACATGCCTGCTTTGGTTTGGGGCACCGGCTTGGACAACTTGGATGTGATACTCGGCCGCTGCGGCAGATCAGAACGCATCTCAACTCCCCGGCTCGAAGAAGCCAAGTCAAATCGGCTTCCAGTCGGAGGTAGAGCAAAGTCCCACATATCTGCTTTGGTTTGGGGCACCGGCTTGGACAACTTGGATGTTATACTCGGCCGGCTTGGCTGCTTCGGCCGATCAGAATGAACCTCAACTCCGCGGCTTGAAGAACCCAAGTCAAATCGGCTTCCAGTCGGAGGTACAGCAAAGTCCCACATGCCTGCTTTGGTTTGGGGCACCGGCTTGGACAACCTGGACGAGATAACTGGCCGGCTCGGCTGCTGCAGACGGCTTGGCTGTTGCGGCTGTGGACGGCGCGGCTGCTGCGGCCGACCAGAATGCATCTCAGCTCCCCGGCTTGACGTACCCAAGTCAAATCGGTTTCCAGTGGGAGTTACAGCAAAGTCCCACATGCCTGCTTTGGTTTGGGGCACCGGCTTGGACAACCTGGACGAGATAGCTGGCCGGCTCGGCTGCTGCAGACGGCTTGGCTGTTGCGGCTGTGGACGGCGCGGCTGCTGCGGCCGACCAGAATGCATCTCAGCTCCCCGGCTTGACGTACCCAAGTCAAATCGGTTTCCAGTGGGAGTTACAGCAAAGTCCCACATGCCTGCTTTGGTTTGGGGCACCGGCTTGGACAACCTGGACGAGATAGCTGGCCGGCTCGGCTGCTGCAGACGGCGCGGCTGTTGCGGTCGACCAGAACGCATCTCAACTCCCCGGCTTGACGTACCCAAGTCAAATCGGTTTCCATTTTGAGGTTGAGCACCGTCCGACATTCCAGGTTCGGTCTGGAGGATTCCTTTCACATTGGGTTGATAACGTGGCTGTGCGTTTTGTATGGGTTTGTGGTGGGTCAGTAAACCAGGCCTGTAACTAGAAACACTTCCCTCTGGACTGTAACCATCTACTTGCCTCCCATACCCGCTAGGATACTCAACAGCTGGGGCAGCAGGCTTCAGGTACCTGGATGAAGCCCTTTCAGTGTAACTGGATCCAGAAGCACCTCCAGGCTGCATAGCAGGTTTGGGGCTGCTCGGGAAATTTTTGGCAAGTTCCGAGTGAAATGAAACGCCACTGGAGCCTCCACTTCTGTAGCTGAGTGCTAGAAACAAGACACTTGTCAGTCCGAGATGTCAGTAAAGGAACTGCAATTTTCGCATCACGAGTTCTTACCATTAGCATGTTTCCCAAAGGTTAACAGTGAAAGCAGCAGCACCCTGACAAAAGAAAACGTTACAGAACAACATTAGATCAGTCTGTTCTCAACCATACACATTTTTCTAGCTTCTGGAGAACCAAAGAGGCTTTTTTCAAAACTAGACAGAAGTCCAGATGCCTTCAAATTAAGCACTTAAAATGAGTTCAGTATGGCCATACTGGCTAGAAAACAGTAACCTCACCTCACCTCACACAAACGCCTGAAGCCATCTTGTCTAAAGCTGAAACCAACTCGTGCTGCTCATAGACAAACACCAAAAACACAAATTGCTGTTTCAGCAGCTCCTTTTTAAGTCACCTGGCGGCGCCTCAAACTGATTGGGTCATTGGAATCAGGTTGGAGAGGGCAGCTCTGGGCAGGTGTTTGCACTTCAGGTAACGAGCTCCACTTCTTAAGAACAGTAGATTGTAGTTTGTAGATCTGCTTCAAAGCTCCTTCACGCCTTTGTCTTGTGGTATCTGAGTGTGTCCTCACGTACACCGGTACTGTAGACGACATAGGTTCTTTGTGAGTTCTGACCTTTCCTCCACAGCCAACCTCCCTCCCCGTCGTGTGCTGTCTAACCACCTGTCACCTGTTTTAGCCTACTGAGGAACCAGATCATGTGATCAGCTACTAGATTGATATCTTTCCCTCCTGGTTGACTCTGAATATGTTTACATGCTCATTGATCCTCCACTACGATTCCCGATTTGCCAATATTCCTACTCAGGCTTCGTTTTCCAGCTCAGCTTTGTGGGATGTGAGGTGTCATTCCTCTTCTAGGAGCGTTTAGAACATCAGTTGGGGTATTTACGGCACCTCGGCTCATCTTAAACAGAGCAGCTGATGGTCTACAAAGATGAGGATTCACACAGAGAAGAACCGCCCACTTTAAACATCCTGCGACACTTCATCACGTTAGCTCGAGTACGCACGGCTGCATGCAAACAGCAGGATTAGCGGAATGTTGATTTGCTGTGCAAACACCTTCAGGTTCAGAGTAAGACAGAACATTGGGTAGGTAAACGCGGTGATCAGCTCCAGTCAGAACCTTCGGTTAGCGCCGTAACTCCGGGTTGTCTTACGAAGACGGTTCACCAGGGACATCTACATGGTAATTGATGCTGCCCAGCTAAGCTGCTCCGGAGCAGGTAATGACGCAGATAAGAGATCAAAGTGTATAATCGTCATCCCTCTTAGATCCTCCAGGTAAAGTGGGAGGCTGTAGGACCGCCCCCTCCGCTCTTCTTTTGTCTTTCTGTCTAAGTGTCCTCGTCGGACGTCAGTGAACCAGCAGCATCCAGGCAGACTGACAGCAGCTGTAAATCCTGCTGCCCCGTCACTTTCTTTTGTGCCATAAACAGACAGATCCTGGCTCTGCTGACCCCGCCTCAGTGGGCTACAGAGTCCCAGTGAACGGACAAGAACGGAAAAGGGACAGATTAAACGTCAACACCACAAACATGACCATTGAAGTCACCGTTAGAGCTCAAATCTCCAGACTTTAAATGCACCATCACTGTCAGAGCTCCAATCTCCACAGACTTTAAATGCACCGTCACCATCAGAGCTCAAATTACCAGGGAATTTGAAAGCACCCACCACCATTTTTCCCTGTTTAGGGTTTTTTAAGGTTTTGCTCACCCAGTTCGAGGGTCAGAGGGAGGAGGGGGTCACATCTGTAGTTTATAAAAGCCCTCTGAGACAAACTTTAATTTGTGAGTTTGGGTTGGACAAATAAAATTTGATTTGATTATTAACACATAACACCATATATGTTCATGTAAAAAGGTTTCATTACTTTTAAACGTCGTTTTGTTACTTTGTTCACTGTCTCTTCTCACGTCCAGGCTGTCCAAGGCGACGTCCCTCCTGAGGACCAGCCAGACATCCAGCCGGTGACACGAAGATGCGAAGAAAGGCAAAGACAACAAAAACACTCTTCCAGAGATGCTGATGCAACAGCTCACACGTGAAGTGACGAGTCTGAGCAGTAAAACAGCCTTTATTAAACATACAGAAATAACTGACAGATACAAACAATAAAACACATTTAAAATGAATTTAAAATGTCATTTTTAAAAAGTATTTCCCAGTAAAATGAAAACCGTCACCATTTCAGCCGATAATAACTCTGATTTCCAGCTCATCGAACAATCTTTGAGTACAACCCCCATTTGTTCCGTGCACAGAAGCTTAAACCCACAAAAACATCTATATATTTACATCAGGAAGTGCAGCAGTAAACGACTCGTCAGTACTCAACAGTCAGCGTGTTCGTCATGACACAGCCGTCACATGACTTTTAACAGCTGGTCCTCGACTTGTGTGAACAGGAAGTAAATTCACTCATTCATTCATTCATTTTCTACCGCTTATCCCGTTAGGGGTTGCGGGGGGGGGCCGGAGCCTATCTCAGCATCTTGGGGCGAAGGCGGGGTACACCCTGGACAAGTCGCCAGTTCATCGCAGGGCTGACATATAGAGACAAACAACCATCCACACTCACGTTCACACCTACGGACAATTTAGAGTGACCAATTAAACTACCCCCAGTTTTGCATGTTTTTGGAATGTGGGAGGAAGCCGGAGAGAACCCACGCAGACACAGGGAGAACATGCAAACTCCACACAGAAACGTCCTGACCCGGAATCGAACCCAGGACCTGCTTGCTGTGAGGCGACAGTGCTAACTACTGCACCACTGTGCCGCAGAACAGGAAGTAAAAATGTCCAAATGTCTCTGTGGGAAGAAAACTTTCATTACAGGTTTTAGTTTGTTGCTGATTTCATTGGTCAAGGTAAAGCTCAGTGGGCAGAGCCACAAAGGAACCACCCTGCTCTGTCTCCTCCTACTGATGCCTCGACAGTATTCACATCACGGAGGAGGGATAAGATCGCCTCCACACGCATGTCAATGCACGGCTGACTGCTGAGTCTCGTGCCGCCAGTCAAACACGCTCAGGGTTAGTAGAGAACACGAGTCGACGTTTTAAAAAGGGCAGCAATTCCCACCCTCAGAGCGTCTCTGCTGGGCTGCCGACGAAGAGATCTAACCCTAACCTACGCAGTGGCACACTGGACACAGCTAGCTAATGTCCGTCACTGCTAGCTAACACTGGACACAGCTAAATAAAAAACAGCTAGCTTGTTTTTTATTTCTTGATATTTACGGACTGGACTGTAGGTCGGATTTTAGGAGTGTCAGAAGTCCAACAGCTTTCGTGCAAACCCTGAGACTAACAGACGCTCGCCCTCCTGGGACGGAGGTGCTTCAGTGTTTGTTTGATCCGACAGCGGTCGTGTCTCCCCAGGAGGCGCTGAACAGAACGTGTCCACCGCCTGAGACGTCCTTCGGTCGGGATCAGACTGACGGAGCCTCGGCAGACTCGTCCTCTGATCTGGGTTCAGCTGGAACCTCCTCCTGAGCTGGGCCGAGACCTGCGTCTGCTGCAGAGGGAGGCCTCGCTGAGGACAGACGGATAACATGCATCAGGACAGATGTCCTCACATGTTTTGTCCACAACCAGATGGACCCCTGGAAGCCCCTCGAGACAGGTGGCCTAAAACAACATGCTAAAGCATTTTCTTGACTGACAGGTGAAGTAAGATGGTGGAGAAGAAACCAAAGCTGCACTTTAAAACTAGAACAGGAAGATTAAGCCTGAATTCTCTGAAACAGTGAGTCATTTAAAGTCTTAAACTGGGCTGATTCTGTAGACACTGGAGTTCCCCAGGGGGCAATACTGGGACCTGTTTTCTCAGTATGTCTTACACAGTTCACGACATTCTATTCCTCTGCTATGTAGATGATACGCCGCTGTACCTCTCAAACAAACTGTCAAGGCAGCTCAGAATCTCAAATTAAACTTGCATAAAGGTGAGACCGCTGATCATTTCCCGTCTCTCCTCATCTTTCACTCCACGTCACACCGAATGGGGCGGAGCCTGGGTGTGCAACTCAAACAAGAAGCTAGACGCCAGAACCAGCTGCTCCAGTTTGTCCATTTGAACATTTTTAAAGCTCTTCATGGCCGGAACACATAATTTATACCAGAACTCTTCCTGTGACTGTTCCTGCTTGCTCGCTCGCTGCCTCATTTTGACTAATTATACAGTCCTGTTCTTTGGTGCACTTTCATGTTTCCGTTGTAAAGGTCATATTTACTGTTCCGGCACATTTAATTAAACTAAATTAATTGTAATTAGTTTGATATTAACATGAATTAAACTTAATGTGCTTTTCATTTCGAAACGAATAAAAAAGACACAACAGTAGAAATACGAGTGACCGTGAGGTGTGACGTGAAATGAGGCACCGTAGGCGGGGAGGGACTTGGATCGCTCTCTGCTGTTCTCCCTGGCGGCAGCGGGACCGGCTGAAGCCCTCAGAGACGACCACTGTCTGCCGCCGACGCCGGACAGCTCCATAGCATCGCTGTCAGCTGCAGACGGACAGGAAACGAGAGTCTGAAGGTTTTGGTCCACGGTCACAAAAGCAACAACAGCATCAACAGAAAACTGTAAATCTAGTAGAAAACGGTCGCATGACGAGGGCGCCGTCAGAAACCCCCTGAAAACCGACTCCGTTCATTCTGCACATTTCAAAGCTCATTTTCCCATAACGCACCAGAATCCAAACCCAAACGGCAGCTGGAGACAAGTAAATTAAACACAGACAACAGGAAGCAGAAGGAAACTGACACAACTAACCGAGCTAACATGCTAACTGAGCTGAGGAGGATGACATCATGGCGCCGTGGACACTTCAGAGATGAATCCTGGTTGAAATTTGTGTCAACGAAACATGTGGATCAACCTGCTGGTGGCAGCACATTCTGTTCAATGGAGATTACTTCTTTAATTTTAGTGACAAAACAGTCACGAACTCGCCATTTTGATTGCTCCGAGGAAATGCACATGGCTCGGGTGCGACGTGTGTGTGTGGGGGCGGGGCTTTAAAGGCATTCATTAATTGAGTTGAAACCGGTTTGAGTTCTGCACTGATTGTCAGCGGGTGAAGGCAGGGTCACCCCAGACAGGTCAGCCATTCGCCACAGGGCCGACGGATAGGCCCAACCCCCCAAACGGCCCCTGTCCGTTCCCCGGCCATTTGCACCTTCACGCCGCGGTCCGCTGTATTAAGGGCCTCACCCTCGGAGGCTCTGCCCATTCATTCGAAAGCAGTTGTACGGAGTCAAACTAACTCGCAGAAAGTGAAACAGTTCCTCAACTCGTTTGACACATGAGTGGGTGTAAACAAAGATAAACGAGAGCTTATGCGTTCACGGACAGAGCGAACAACACAGACAGCTTGTAAATCTGCTGACGTACTCAGATACGAACCGTCATCCGGAGATGAGGGCCCAGCAGTGCTGCTGCTCTCTCTCTGCTGCTCTGACGGTGCCCTCTTCAGGCGTGGAGGGGGAAGTGGTCCCCTGGCAAGAGCCTCAGCAGATTCGTCTGAGAAACAGTTGACAGGTATAAAATTAAACGGCTGTTTGTGGTGACGACGGCCACCTTTGCCAGAGTCTCGCTGCCTACCGAGGAAGCAGGTGCTCCTCGGCCCGGGGCTGGTCGGGCTGAGGGGCACCGAGTGGCCGGGTCCCACTGGCTGTTTGAAGCCCTCAGGTGGCGGCGGTTTGGGGGTGATGCTAGGAGGCTTAGACCTGGGAGCTGGCTCTGGTGTGGCCTCATCAACCTCCGTCAGGACGGCCGGGTGGACGTCTGGCTTGGCTGCAGGACAATTTCAGGAGGACGTTAGAAATCCGGCACCATTTCATGAACGAAGGTGGACGGCATGATAGTGAATTCAAAGTCACCACCGGTGGCTGGCTGCAGTACAGCCCGTAAGCCCCTCCCCCTCATAGTTGGGCTAGCCAAAGACTAGATGATGTCGGGCCTGATTTGGGCCTGAAATGCACCCCCCCCCACCGTCCAATTAATCCTCTGGTGTGAGCTGTCGATGCGACTATTTTACTGCTCCCCGATCTCGAACCGCAGGAATGAAACATGTTTGATATGTAAGATTCGCGGTCGGGCTGCCGCCGACAGAACTTCCTATGTGCAGCAGATCGGACAAAGGAAAAGTCAAAATGTGTAATATTATGTTCATTGTCATCTGTTTGGTTCGAAGTGGTTACATCCTAAAAAGGGGCAGGACCATGATGACTGACAGCTGAGTGGGAGGATGCAGCAGTCGCCACCGGAGACGTGTCGTCCATCTGTATGTGTGAGTGAGGTCCAGAGGACACGTGATGTCAGAGACACTCACCGCTGTCACCGGCGGCCTGGTCCGGCGTGGACTGCGCCTCAGACTGACGACAGAGAGACATTAAAAACGGTCACGTTACCAGCACACACTGTTGGAATTAAACACGTCTTCCCGCTTCCTGTTGTCCATGTGCGACAGAGGAGACAGTGAGGAAGGAATCTGCCTCTCGCTTTACAATCAGGATCCTTACGTTAATACCTTTCACCTGACCACGCCTGGTTTACTGCAGCTGTCCAGAACAAAAATCTATGAATCCACTCATGACTGCACAGAACACAGCTGCCGGGATGGTGTCGGTCCATTTTATCGATGACATTTCAGAAAACGTCCTGACAGACAGGCAGAGTTCTGGGTTTTATCTGGTCCAGAAGCTCAGCTCAAACTAAAGGAAGAGCAACAATCTTATTATTAACGTTTGAAGCACTTTGTAGTGATGTGGAAAAGTGTCTGTAAATTATTCATAAAAATATTTCATGGTATGACCATAAAATGAAACCCAACTTAATGGATTTAACTTGAAAATTGCCACCATATGTTTTATTTATTTATATATTATTCTTTGACATAAAGATTTTGTTTGGTCATTGTTGATCATGGTCACGGTACCTGTTTAACTTCTGAGGAACACCTTCCTCTTTTCCGTTGCAGGTTTACTCCACTAGAGTGGAGGCGACTCCATTACAAACATGTATGTCGAATATAATCAGTCAAAGAGTCAATGGTCAGTCTCGGTCAAATCTGTGTGGCCCTCGCCTTCATCAACATAACGTGACCCCCATCAACCCTTGCGTTCCCCGCCAAAACCTCGGGCCGCTTTCTACCGTAAGTACTCTGGTAGTGGCTGCACCATATAAACTCAAAAAGGTGCGACTTCAAAATGGAAAATGAACAATCCTTACCTCTTTTGTTTCAGGGACGTCCTGTGTTTCTTTGTACTTTTATGTGTAAAACAATTCTTCTCTACTACACTGAAACAGCAATAACTGTTTGAATCTAATGAAAGTAAAAGTATTAATGAAGAGAAATAATACTAAAGACACTGTTGCACTTTAGATGTATAAGCTCAGCTGAGCTACTTCACATGCTGATGTCTAGTTTAATTTGCACAAACACATCATATTCTATATGAAGCACTGTTTTCAGCTTTGTAACAATGCAGTTTCCAACTCTTAATTCTTATATAATGTTTGGACAGTACATGCTAACCCTCTAGATAAAAAAAAAGGTTCCTGGGCTCCACCCACCTTCTTTACAGCCATTCTCTCCTGTCGAGCCTTCATCTCAGCCAGCAGGTCCGTGCCCATCACAGGAACACCAATATGTCGCAGAATGTGTGGGTTCTCATTCTTGTCCACATTTTCTTCCTTCTCCTGCTCCTGCTCCTCCTTCTGAGCAGATTCCGCAGCAGTTGGAGAGGGCTCCGTCTCACAGTCTGTGCATTCCAAGGATTGAGCCCTGTGAGGCTCCGGGTGGGGCTCCAACATAGCACCTGGGATTTTAACAGGCAGGGTGGAGGACGTCGTGTCCTCGGCCACTGGCCAAATAGAGGAGGAGGAGGTTGGGGTCGGAGCAGTAGTGGAGGAGGCAGGTGGAGTGATGGTGGCAGCTCCATGGCTCTTCTCTGAGCGAGATGTCCGGGATTTGATGAGGTTAAAGAAACCGCTCCGCCTGGATTCACGTTTCTTGTCTGTTGCTTCCTGCACGCTGGAGGAGGAACCTTTCACAGAAGGAAGTCTATCGAAGATTAAAAATAATGCCAAAATTAGCAAAGAATGTATTTTTATGAAATCAAACGATTCCAGAGGCTTTCACATAGTGACGAAGCAGGCAGGTATTTTTTTATGCTGATGACACAACATTGTACTTGGCTTTTAATCAAATTATGTTGGGAGATGATCGGTTTAAGATAGCTGCCTTTCACTCAAAGAAATGATAAAAAAAACTGTAAAGAAATTATGTATTTATCTTTTGTGAATGTCCAAAACAACAGAGGATAAAATCATGGCTCTCACTTGAAGCTGAGTTTAATGACTTTCTTGTAGAAGAAGTCATCCAGGCCCTCATCCAGCTTTCCCATGATACTGCTCTGCTCCGTCTCTTGTGTCGTCGAGCTGCGGGTGAAGTCCTGCAAAAAAACCTCAGTGAGAAAACTTGTCTAAAAGAGGTCTCACTTCAACAGCACCAACCTTAATATTTTCTTCTGATGCATCACTGATCAAAGCCCAGAGCAGCATGGATATTGATATTTCTAATTTAATGATACAACCATGTGACCCATGTCTACAGTGATGGTATAAACCTGGAAATATGGTCGAATGACTGATGAAACACTTTCCCACTAAATTAAACAAACATACACTTAAACTAGCAAATTCATCACCCATCATCATGGACTAGATTTGGATTGGTATCACCAATAATGATTGGGGGGAATGATCCCCGAGGACACCTACGGGTACTCGGCTGGGTTTTGTCCTCTTCTTGGGTTTCGGGCGGAATTTGGTGCGATGCTCCAATGTTGTGTGCTCCAAAGGCGGCAGCTCGTCCAAATAGACAGACTTTTGATCCAGTGGAGTCGGGGGAGGCAAGACATCTCCGCAGTAGGTCGACATTTTGTCCAGTGGTCGTTGGAGAGGGGCGTCCTCCACATGGATGGGAACCTCCTCCAGAGCCTTGTCCAAGTCGAACTCCATTTCTGTTGGACAGAGAAGACCAAGTCATGAGGAAAATATTAAATGTGGAAGGTTTTGACTGAGTTGGTCTGACTGTGTGTTTATTTGTTAATATTTATAATAATAAAATTA
>KV751393.1:109438-124620 GCA_001698575.1 Mola mola
AGGATGTTTGTGTCTGTTGTTGACAATGCGGTCAGGATGTTTGTGTCTGTTGTTGACAATGCGGTCAGGATGTTTGTGTCTGTTGTTGACAATGCGGTCAGGATGTTTGTGTCTGTTGTTGACAATGCGGTCAGGATGTTTGTGTCTGTTGTTGACAATGCGGTCAGGATGTTTGTGTCTGTTGTTGACAATGCGGTCAGGATGTTTGTGTCTATTGTTGACAGAATGTGGTCAGGATGTTTGTGTCTGTTGTTGACAATGCGGTCAGGATGTTTGTGTCTATTGTTGACAGAATGTGGTCAGGATGTTTGTGTCTGTTGTTGACAATGCGGTCAGGATGTTTGTATCTATTGTTGACAGAACGTTGTCAGGATGTTTGTGTCTGTTGTTGACAGAATGCGGTCAGGATGTTTGTGTCTGTTGTTGACAGAATGCTGACAGGATGTTTGTGTCTGTTGTTGACAGAACGTTGTCAGGATGTTTGTGTTTGTGTACCAGTTTGTAGTCTTTGGTGGACAGCTTGGTGAACCACTGGTTGTGCTCCAGCGCTGCGATGATGGCCACCAGGTCCCTGCAGGAATGAAGAACAACAGGAACGTTCACACAGGAATGAGCTTGCTCAGAAGAAACGTGTCTCAGTCAGCTGGGCATGTCACCTATTCTCAAGGTGGATGAAGTCCTGCAGGTTGAGCTCCCTGCTGTCCTGACTCAGGTAGATGGTGTCCACGTCCTAATGGAGTGAAGAACACAGCAGGTGAGCTTCAGCCGGATGGCACCGAGCTGAAGACACAGGAGACCATCAGGGCCATGTTCTCTCTGCATGTTATGGATCTTCATATTAATATTTTTGCCATATTTATGGCTTTTGCACGTGAAGTTTAAAGTCCTGTGTCTGTGCTGCTGTGTTGAGCTGAACTCTTTGGGGAAGATTACTTGGTTCTTCCTTAAGTAAATGGGGGAATGTGGAACATTTGGCTTTAACTATCTGACCGTTTTCTCAGTAGTCATAGGAAAAATCTGAACTTCGCTGAATGTATCACATGTAGCCCTGATAATCCCTGTAAATAATGCAGATGAGGTGCAACAGAAGAACAAAAAAAGGAAAAATTGAAAATATTCAGAGGCCTTTGAGAATAAGACTAGTATCAACCTGAGAAGTTAGAGAGTGAAGCAGCAGATGAACGTCTGACCATTAATAGACAGAAGACAGAACCACTTAAAGGCAGAGGAGGGAATGTTGGAGAACAAAGGATGTGTGTCTGCGGCACCAACCCACTGGACCTCCTCTCTGAACGGCTGCCCCAGCTGATCACACACACACCAGTACTGGTGAGAAAATCCACCTGCCAGGAGTCACAGCAACATGCACAACTTAAAACACATGACGGGTGGGACTGCATGTATTCTGCACATTGAGGCAGACGTACCGCACGGCCCCAGGTTCGCCGGGCTCTGCTCATCCCAGATGGCTTGCAGGGTTGCTATCCTCTCCGGAGGCTTCAAACTCAACTTCCTCATCAGCTTCCTTCCTCACAGAGAGCGGAGAGGAGAAACATTAAGATGTGGTGGAGGTCTGTAGCTACGAAAGGAGACTCCAAGTGGCTCCTTTCTCGGAGACACCAATCAAAAAGCACATACAGCTTCGAACGGCATCGCAAAGAGAAAAACAAAGGAGGAGGCCAAACAGTCACCACCAAAACACACTGTTCATCATTCACACTGCAAGTGACCCTCAAAGTGTTAACCCATGATCAATACAGATTACTGGCCGGTCAGCTGATTCCTCTATAAAAAGCAAACAACTCTTGTCATTGATGAAAAGTCTTCAAATCTTTGAATTGTTTGGTTTGGGTAGGTAGAGCAGTGGTCCAGTGATCAGAAGGCTCCTGGTTCAATCCCAGACCCTGCAGGGTCCTTGAGAAAGGTGTGTGAATGGTTAACGCAGGCGGCAACCTGTGAGGCCGTCGCTGCATCACTGCCACCAGCATATGAATGACTGTTGTGGGTGAATGGGTCAATGAAAAAACCTGTAGTGTAAAAAAACTACAAGTGAGTAGTCAAAAATGACTAGAAAATCACTACATAAATACAGGACATTTACATGTGTCCAACATTATGTTTATGCTGATTTCTTTACATTTTACATTTTTCATTTAAACACCATCAATCATCATTGTTTTAAAGTGATCTCTGGTTGGTCCACAGACAAGCAGATACACCCATTTAGTCTTGAAACACCAAACACAGATGAAGGCGGGACCTACACAGGGGAGCTGGCTGGGGATATCTGTTGGAGACAGCTGCCGATGTGAGCGATCACCTCGTTCACTTCCTCGTTCGAGCCCATTCGGAGGCTCCATGGACCCCGGTCGTACTCCAACACCAACTGCAGGGGGCGACACCAACAAAAGGAAGGACTCAGTCCATCACTGAGGTTAAAACTCTCCTGACTGAACTGACCTGCACTGAAAGACCTCCAGAACCAACATTTGTGCGTCTCCCTCTATCCTCATGTGGTTCTGTCCGTCATCTCACTGATTGGAGATTTCAGCTGTGAGACTTCTGTCCTCTTTCTGATGTGATGACCTGGTTCCGTCTGGTTCCATCCCATCAGAGACAGAATTCTCACAGCTGAGATCTCCAATCTGTGAGATGACGGAGAAAACCACATTGGGAGGAGCTCAACTGTAAAGCTTTCAGCCAAGGGGATCAAACTCACAGCCCGCAGGGCAGAAGGAGCCCACCAGGAGGTCAAGTCTGGTCCCTTGGATGATTTAGAAAAAGGTGAGTATTGAGGGACAAAAAGTACTGTTTCAAAATGAAATGTACTTCTCCTGCCTGTCCACTGGGAACGCTGTCCTAGTAAGAGTGTTACTGTCCCTCCTGATCCTCCCTGAGACACACTGACAGACATCAGGAGTTGTGTAATCGGTGTGTTTGCATGCCATAAACACCGTTCCTACTGTGTGTGTAAGTGAGTACCTGTGTGGGCCTGCTGCTGCTGATCCCCTGGATGTCCAGATAGTTGAAGGAATGTTCCACCTGCAGCAGGTGGGAGGAGACACATTGTGAAACACAGGAGTCACAGATCTGTGTCAGAGGAAGACTGTGTATCCCACTATGAGAACAGGAAGAAGAATACACTGACTCAACTCCTCCTCACATTTTCCAAGGAAACCTTCATCAGAGCGATTGAAAATGGTTTATTCTGTCTGCACACTTTGAAGTGTGTCGTTTGGTTTCACCGGCGCAGCCTGTTGTGTGTCGTTCCACCACTGCAGCAGAGGACAGGACAGTCGTTTGTTGGGCTTCAACCCTTCTGCTTATTTTCTGTGTTCACCCCTCGATCACACGGATAAACAAACAAAATGCCAAATGCCAAACCCTAAGCCTTTGTAAGCGTCCGACAACAGCCCCCTTCAGTAACTGAGTGACGGTGTCAGTGACAGGAAGCAGAAACTTACAGTTACTGAATGACAAACGCACGGCTGTCTGCTCGATGTTTGCAGACACTTCAGGAACATTCCGAGTTACTTACAGGGTGAAGAAAAAAGACATTTATTGAAGACGTTCCGTCATGCCCCGAATATCAGAATTACAGTAGTCATTTTCCAGAAACGACGCATTTTGTCGAGTTATTTTGTAGGATACAAAGGAGTAAACAATGCTTAGGCTGAAAAACAACTGACAGGTTTAAATGATATGTTATCAGTGACCAAATCAATTATCAACGTACAATGAGATATGTTAGAATAATTGTACTTAGGCAGCTAAAACTGCAAGCTAAAAAAGCATGAACTTTGTAGAAGTTATCATAATAATCCCACAAGGCGGAAGATTTACTGTTTGTGCAAAAAGGTTGACTCCCCTGAATACCTGGTCAGATAAGGAGATAAGAAGCCGGAACATGCACTCAATTAAACATGAGTAATAGCAGCTACGTGCCTTGATAAACTGTTTTTTAACTATGAACCCATCCGATTGTAAATCTCTATGTGACGCTGTGATTTACTTCTGAAGGGAACAAAGAGCGACTGTGAAAAACTGCATACAGATAGCCAAGGCCAAATACCAAGAATTTCAGTCCTCCCAGTTTTCGCATGATAAGCGTGTATAAAGAGACGCTCCGGAGAAATAGATCTCCAGACAATACTTTGACCTACCTATGTACTCACTGTATTGCTCTCCTTGCAAGTAAAACAAAGCTTTGAGATACTGCTTTATTGGCGTTTCCGTCGTCTCCACTTTTTTTACGTCGGTGCCTGGGGCACTAAAGAATAAATTCTACCGACAAGATGAAACTGACAATTGAAACCTCAGCGAAGTGAAGAAAAACCCTGCAGGAGGAGTTTTTTTCTGCACAAGCTGACACGTTTCCTCTGAGTCCAGAGAGAAGATTAAAGTGGCTCTGGGCTGCCAACAGAGCGAGTCCAAGGGAGGAAAACAGAGGGGGGTGTAAGAAAACAGCAGAGGGACTGAAGTGGACGTGGACACACAAGAGTCAGAGTGTGGTGAACTAGTTACAGAGCACAGAACAGGAAAATAACATAGGAGAGATTTATGGAGATAATCAGAGTGAGCGAGGACGAGCACGGACAGAAGGACGCAGCTGTTAATTTCCTGGGACTGTACACACTGAGGAACAAACCAGCCTCTGTTTCTCACACAGCCACGCTCAGACACACAGGGGCGCTGTGGGACAACAGATCAGGGGTCAGCTGGCTGCTCAGATCCAACACTTATCTCACGTTCATGTTATCGCTCTGCTGGTCCATGATCTGGACTTTCATCACAATGCGCTTCACACACACCTTCAGCAGCTTCACACTCACATGTTGAGCTGCCGGTCTGTGCAGAGCACCAATATGTTCACGTGGATGCTCACAGACCAGTAAAACCCCATCATTTAAGTTGAACCTAACGATGCTTATTCCTGCTACCGGTCACCAACAGAAATAAAGATGGGCAACACGTCAACACATCCAGAATGCAAACGCTGCCATCTTGTGCTGGTGACATCATCTTCGTGTGTGGACATTGTGGCTTTGTTTTGCACGAGAGAATGTGGTGATGTTTTGTCCATCTTTATCATTTATTCATGTCTGTATCAGAGCCAATGGGCTTTCAGGAGGATTTCAGACTCACACACAGGTTCTGCAGCTAAAGATGTAAAATGTACTGTGAGACGGACTAATGCACGTTGGTTCTGGTCTTCAGGTGGATTTGCTGAGGAAAGTCCAGAATGACACCAACCAGTGCAGTCAGTGACGGTAACAACATTTTATGTTGTGATATGATCGACCCACACGTGTAAAAACCCCAAACCCTGGTCTCTGTCACGTACTGTTTCACAGGAAATGTTTGTCGTTTGTCCAACTGTTGTTTTTTTGTTTTTTTTACATTTTTTTAGTTTAAGGAGTTAACAGTGAAAATAATGAGCAAATTGGTCAGTAATGAAAATAGGTTAGGTCTCACTTCCACAGGGGATCAGTGTGGAGCACAGATAGCTTCGCAGTAACCATTATTACATGACACTGACGGGGGCTTTAAATCGCAGTCCAAACAGAGGTACCTTTCAGAGTGAGGCACCCAGCAGCCGGTTTCACTCTGCACAACAGCTCCTCGCTGAGCGACATGTGGCCGGTCTGATTCACAGCCTCGTGAGAAAGAAGCCAAACCTGGAGGGTTCCCACCAGGACTTAAAATAGAGGCTGAGGAGGAGGACGGAGCAGCAGCCTCACTTCCCCTTCAAAAACATCACCTCCACAGAGGTCTGTTCGGTCTAAATGTTAGGTGGAATGCGTGGCTGATGATCTCAGGTGTTTTACTTGCAATTTGTTCTCTGACTTCAAATCAAGAGACGGTAAAAACTACGACTAGTTCTATTTAAGCTGTTCCCACCCTGTTTTTCTCTCTCGCGCCCTCCAGGTTGAACTTTTCCTCCTCTCACTGTTTTCCTTTCCCACAGGCTGCGTTCTCACAGCTGCATTGTGGGTAAAAAGATCAGATGTCTCCATATGGTGGGAGGTGTTCACATCCCAGAGAGGGAGAGCACAAGGAGGAGAGAAGATTTCATTATGAGGTCAAAGAAAAGGACAACTGAAAAGAAGTGGAGCATTAATAGACACTAATGTTGCTTTCAAAAGAGAAATAAACACAGGCTATTAAAAAGTGTGTAAAAATGAATGCGATAGGAAGCCTGGGTTCAATATTTTATCAAAATATTAAAGTCATTAAAAGCAGTCTGAAAGTCTGATCCTGTTCAATATACTTTTAACTGTCAACAAATGCAATAGAAGTACTGAACGTGAGGTGTCACACTGTTCCTTCACTGTACATAAACATGAGATGAGCTCACCAAAAGTGACTGCCAATCTGGTGGTGGCAATCTGCTGTATAAGCCCTAAGCCCCTCCCCCTTTATATTAGCAGAGGGGCCAAACTAAAACCTCGAAGTTCTCCGCAAAGATGTTTCTGTCATATTTGTTATCACGCTGATGCAAGTTCAACTCTTCATTCTCTCATGAGTTTCGTTTTAATCAGTTACTGATAAATACTTTGTGATTGACGACTCAGCTCCGCTCGCTGGGCCGGGTGGCTTTGTGGGCGGGAACTCGACACAGCAGCGGAGCAGCTAACTGTCTCCAGGTTCAAGTTCAGTAGGGTGGGTTGGGTGATGACATATGGCATGGCTCACTGGCTAGAGTGGGCAGTTCGATTCCTGACCCATGCAGTCAGTGTATCAAAGTGTCCTTGGGCAAGACACTGAATCTCAAACTGCTCCAAACTTTGCAGTGTGCGTGTGTGAATGGTTTCCGGCATCCAGCAGTTAATTCAGAGGAAATGTGCACCCTATGGCCTATAGGTGGCGCTAGAGGAAAGGTTACCAAAACCAGCAGCGGTACCATTGAGCCCCATAAATGTCCGAAACTGAAGACGACCCGTCCAGTAGGAGCTGTGCCCAGACTTGTGTCTCCGTCATGCGGAATCCCAAACACGACAAAAACAAACAGACATAACAAACAAGTCGGCGGTGGAGGAACACGCAGCGGCTTGTCCCACTGAGAGACACTCCCAGAGAGGGGACAGAGGAGGAGGAAAGGGAGAGCAAGATCAGAGAAACAGGAGGGGGATTGGGTCAGACAGAAAAGGAGCCTTTTCTTTCTGGAAAAGAAGGGAAAGAATGAAGATGAAGATAAAATGTAGAGGGAAGAGGAAGAAAAAGTGGACAGGAGTAAGGGGGCAGTGAGCTGAAGTGGGAGGGAAATAGTCATCACAGATGAAAAGCTTGTATACTGATGTACTGACCTTGGAAGGGACGCGAGCTGTCAGCAGGTAGGCTCGATGTGCTGCCAGCGCCTGAGGAGACCAACGACATAGTGAGAACACTCGTCAGCTACGCTGCCTGATGTTAGATAAAGTCCCATAACCATCCGAACAAACACATCAGGGGACGTTTAGCACAGCTGCACCTTCATTTTGCTCTCACTGAATCTGGGATGCAGTCTCAGGCTCGACGTTTGGTCGTCAAGCTCCCATTCCACAAAATCTCAGTGGTCCAATCACATGTATTATTTTCATGCAGTAAAATGTGCAGGACTAACATATTATTTCTGAAGGGGGAGGTTTCCAACCCTGTTTACGCTGAAATGAACCGTCCCAATAAGTTTCGTAGGCTGCTGCCCCCCCTGCAGGTGTCACTCTTCGGGTGAGGCTCTACCGACAGCCTCAGGGTGTCATCTGGTCTGTCCACAGTTTCGGCTCAGTCGTCTTCATCTTTTTTTTTTTTGGCAGTGGTTTAATTACATTTTGGGTATAATAGGTCAAAGGTCAAAGGTCAACAAAAAAATTCCCAAAGTCAGAAAATGTGGAAAATTTCACACAATCCCATGTGAACCAAACTCCACCAGGCTACATTGAATTTACACCATGCGTGTGCAGTGTCAAGATTTAATCCCAAAATTAGTTTAACCTGGAAAGGTCGAAGGTCAAGGCCACAACAGGCAGTTAAAAAAACTGAATCTCGAGATTCGCTAGGCAGAATTCTTACAAATTTAACCTGGGGCATCGCTACTGGAAAACAAAAATCCCTAAATTTAACGGCAGCTCATTTTTAAAAATATAACTTTTTCAATATAGGGATAATTAAAAAAAGTTGAGTTTACTGGATGTGAGAAAGCGACATTAAACTGCAGGGACATTAAAAAGGGTGGCAGTACTTGTAAATAGTTTTATGTTTTGCTTATCTTGAAATTTCAGGTTTTAATGAAATTTTTGGCAAGTGTCCTGGACAGAAGAAGGGTTGTTGGGCCTTTCTGGAGATGTGCGCGACAAAAAAAGAACAAAAACGAAAAAAAAAAATTGTCCGTTTGTTCCCAGTTGCCACTTCATCAACACATTTCTCCACAGGAGAAAATGTTGTAGAAAAAAATGGCTGCATTTTCTTTTTGGAGACTTGCCTTGACAGGTTGCGGTCAGTCCTTTGGCAAACAGCTGACGGGACTCTGGAGTGCACCGACAGTAAACCCCGGCTGAGGTTGTGTCCGATTAATACAGAGGAAAGGATTCCTCCAACGGCCGTAGACTCAAACTGGTGACGTCTCATCGATGCCACTGGTATGTTTTAACCACGACTTCAGGTCAAAATCTGGTCCCAGTACACGATCTGAGCCTAGCCAATCAGAACGTTTGCTCATGAAAAGTAGGCGGATAATTCCATTTAGCGGCCAAATCTGACTGTGTGTTGGAGGAGCAGAAGAAGCAAAAAAACAATTAATTCAATGTTCTTTTGGCTTCCTGAGTAAATTACTGGACTGTTTTTTTGTCGAAGATATTTTATTTTATTTATTTTTTGTGTTGTCACCAATGTTATTTCTGAGATACAGTATGATTTTAGAGCTCATAAATAAACACAAGCTCTGTGTTTTCAGAAAAAGTCTGATGGCGCTGAGGTCAGAAGGTGTGACCAGCAGAAATTTGCAGGGCGGCGGGCGGAGGGTTCGCTGAGTGGTGTCAAATTGTATATTACCTCTCAGCACGTGTTGAATTCTACTCTAGCAGAGAGCGGGTGCATATTTTCACTGCTCACTCAAGCGTCTAACTGACAAAATTAGTACCTTATTTTCACCACGAGAGCTCACGGTGCTGGCTGAGTTACAGTTTGAAATACTTCTTCAGTCCTTGTCACCACTTTTTCCCTGGAATGAGCCTTAAAGAAAGACCAAGAGCGCAGACAGGAGGTGGAGCCAGCTGAGGTTTGTACAGTGACACTCCACAGGAGACAGAGGATACTTCAGGTCATGGGACAGCCAATAAAAATTGAGGTGCTCTCTGACTGACACTGGCACAACAAAGACTGCGCTTCCTCAGGAAGCTCAGTCAAGCTCACCTGCTGCACTGCAATAGAGAGGAGCGACCTGCAGCGGATGACCGGAACACCACTACCTCAGTGACACTTAGCAGAAAGCTAGTGGTATAGTCAGAGACCCATCACACCCTGGACACACCCTTTTCTCCCCACTCCCCTCTGCAAAAAGATACAGGACAATCAGGGCAAAAACAAACAGACTCAAGAACAGCTTCTACCCACAAGCTGTTAAATGCATCCACCCACCACACCCACACCCACACACACACACACACACACACACACACACACACACACAAACTGACTGAATCACCACCCAACCTCGGTCTAATGCAATATAAACGGATTTATAAATGGATCTCTTGCAATCTATTCTATTCTAACCAACTTTTCATACCAAATTGAAAAGGCACAGACCAGCACAATGCCAGCCGAGTTTCCAGGCATGAGTGCTTTGACCTCCTCAGACAGACTCACGAATTATGGTTCTTGTGACAAGGTTCAGGAAACAATCTACTTCATTTCAACAGGTGAAAATTAACCATGAAGCATTTTACTCTCTCTGCTTCGTGTGTTTGCTGCGTGCTGGTGTGTGGCTGTGGAATGTGCCATGAGTGAACACCCTGTGGCTGCAGTCAAGTCCTGACAGGAGCAGTATGTGGCCACAGGAGAAGAACTGAGAACAGGCTGAAATATAAAATGCGTTTCATTTTCTCGTCCCTGGTTAGGACTGACAGGACAGCTGACAGCATTCACTTTTATTCATATCCACTCAGAGAAATCTGAGGTGAGGCCACATACCTGCAGCTACATGAAACCGTACACCCATGACAGAAACACCCAGCTCTTCATTAACTTTGGGACTCTGCATCAAGACCAAGGTCCTTCAAAGCCAAAAATACACTAAATTATATCTGCAAGGTTGTGCAGAC
This sequence comes from Mola mola, assembly GCA_001698575.1. Taxonomy (NCBI): domain Eukaryota; kingdom Metazoa; phylum Chordata; class Actinopteri; order Tetraodontiformes; family Molidae; genus Mola; species Mola mola. The sequence goes on from KV751393.1 coordinate 119,737, forward strand.
ATCACACATCTTTTATTCCAGCAGCAGGAGTCCTGGTAGAACCCTGAACAGTCAAGTGATCAGTGGTTTCTGCAGCTTCCGGATCAGTCTGAGGTTTGGCTGATGAGAGGTAACAGGAGTCCTTCAGATTCACTCTGATTCACTGGTTCTGTCTGACGTACAGCCTGCACAGTGCATGGACTCATCTGCCGATGCTGACACAGCTTTCAGACTTGTTCAAATGCCAAAATGGGCAAAAACGTGTCGGAGAGTACGCAGAGTTTTGGACTGATCTGTCACCACGTCATTTATGATCGTTTACACTGAGCAGCTGTTTACAAACCAGGAAATCACATCTTCTTCATCACTATAAAACAGAACTGACACCGTCAACTACAGTTCAGGACAGAAAAGAAGAAGTGATTTCCGGCAGTGAGGCTGGCTGGAGCTAGCGTACTGTCCGCAATCGGGCAATATTTCATCCTGGAAAGACCCACCAGTGAAACACCATGTGTTCGGTGTGCAAGTCTTCTGTTTGGAGTGGCCAGCGTTTCCACATTCAGCAACAGCGGCCATATGAAGCAGGTGAAGACGCAATGTGCTAACAAACACGATCACGAGGCAGGGGAGGTAATAAAGACATGCAGCAGCGAAGTGCATGATGCAAATCTGAGAGGGTCCTGAACTGCACTACATACAATCTGAGAAGCGGCTACTGCATGACAGTTTTAGACTGTTACTGCACATTATAACGATATTAACATCTGTTATGTTTCCCAAACTGAGGCTGCACTTCTGAGTTTTTTTTGTAAAGGAATTGTTTATAATTCATAGATTTATTTGTGTTATTTATCAACAATTTCCATACAGTGAAATAGATAGTAAAAGTTCTGTGGCATTCAATCCCCATGTCTGTTTGTTCATGTTCACAAAGGGATAAGGTTGTGGACACTATTATAAATATTAATTCATATTGGAATAGGGCCCTGGTGTCTGATTGGTTCTCTGTATCAGCCCACACTAAAAAGTCAGGTATCAGAACTGTTATCGGGAAGCGAAAAAGGAATCAGTTCATCTGTATTAGTGATATCTGCTTTGACACAGTGTCCCGACAGGCAGACAGGAAAAGGAGGGAGCAAGGGTGGCACAGAGAGACGTGACCATCAGATAATGACTCAGAGCAGCAGCTTCTTTCCAACTCATTCACATTTCACAAGCACACGCAGCCTATGTGGGCGGAGCTCAACATGAGTCGCAGGCAGCACGTTGCGACAAACTGTCCGCAGAAGATCAGCTCGGCCACACAAAGCTCACACTGTAAGAGCCCACAAGGTTGAGGCCGTTTCCACACCAGGACAGGAGGTTCTGACTCGATGTGCAGAAGGCACAAAGACACAGTAAGAGGTCACTGCTGCCCCACTTCTGAGTTGGCAGAGGAGTAATCAGGTCAGCAAAATTTCACTCTGATTGCAGCCAAAAGTTGCCCATCGGCCGAAGGAAATACATCAAAGAGAGGCTTCATACAAGAGGCACCAGCTGGAAGTGTGTTGTATATGTTGGACACACCTCGTGGTCGGATGCATGGTCATTGGACTATGTACGGTTTCTCTTTGAGTCGGTTGACCGGCACTCTCAGATGGACATAAGCCTGTAACCTGCCGCGTTTATTCCTCTTAAATGGAAGGTAAAGTTCAGGCTGTGTGTCGAGGGATGTCTGTGACCGACCACTGGGAAGGAAAGCAGTGAGCAGCACCAAACTCAAAGAGGAAGAGCACCTGAAATCTAAAATGCAGGGAGACGGCAAGGAGTGGAGCTCCTTCCCCTCCACACGTCCGACCAGATCAACTGCCACATGCAGCAGGGATGGATAATGACTGTTATTGCTGAAGAAGCACTGCCTGAAAGCACTGTTGTGTTGAGCGAACTCATACTTCCATGCAGAAGCTGCACTGTACGTACAGCGTCACCATGTATCGGCTGTGTACTTCTTCACATTTCGGTCACATTTCCTGCTGCGGTGGCACTAACACGGACCAAATCGAGGAGAGAGAATGATTTCAATACAAAACACCAAGGAAAAGTTTTGATCGGGATTAGGATTAGGGTAATGTACCGTGTGGAAATGCAGAACAGCTGTTGTAAATAGTTTACCAAAATAGTGTAACATAAACAGGAGACTCGAGGCATCATCACCACCGTTTCAAGGCCATTCAACTATTAAACATGACACTTGCGACTGTGTAAACAAAAGTTTTCATTTCAGCTCCTAAATGTGTCTAACTACACTGTTTTGGGTTTATTTGTAAGAGGGTTTATGAACGTTTCAGGTCCAGCTCCATGCTCCTGAAAATACACATTAAGGAGGTACAGTATGTGTTTTTCATCGGACAGTGACGATATCCATAAAATAAAGATGATATACAGCCAATTAGATGTTTCAACACTGCTGCTTCTGCACACATTGTGGAGAATAATCAGTCAGTCTGTAACACTTTAAACTAAAATCATGGCCATAACTTACAAAGTGCTTCAGGGTGGTGTTGAAACGATTCACTCATAGAACAACAATCCAGCTCACCAACCTCAGGGTGGAGGCAGGGCAGCCATTCACTGATGTATAACAGCAGCGTACACTGCGGTTTTCAAAAGGCTCCAGTCATTTCTCAGTGAGCTCGTGCAACAAGAGGAACTCTCCATGTATTACAATTCACACAGTCACTTTGCAGTATATGGACAAAGAAAATGAACATCTGTCACTCACCAGCACTCTGTTCTCCACCTTGTCACCTTTGACCTCCAGCTGGACTCTGCGCCTCAGGGTCAGCTTCACCCTCCGGCCCACCGCCTCCCGCACACTCTCTATGACAGACAGTGGGTCAACAACAGGGTTACATCTTGAGCCGCAACAGTTGGTTGATCCCGTTACCGCATATTATTGACACAATGGATAGAGACGGGTTCAGGTGGCAGATTTAATGGCCTCGGGCCACATTTGTGTCCTGTTCAGGATTCCTGCAGTGGTCGGCTAACAGAACTGGTTGCCACGCCTTGTAAGCCAACCAAGCTTCATTACAGTGGAAATGATGTGATGTTTCTTCATGCCTTAAAAATGTCTCATGTTTACTTGAATCAACATGAATCTAGATAACAACTATGAACATGTAATATGCACTACAGGGTTTTTCCGACCATTGTACAACGACACCACCCACCAGGCCTTCATCGGGCCACTAATCTTCTTTAAATATATGTTAAATACTGTAAATTTTTCACTAACTTGTAGGGCTGGGCAATACAACGATATGTATGGTAGGATGAAAGAAAAGGTCAATATTCCTACTCTAGAAAAGCAGCTGCTGCGACCTGAATCGTGGCAGCTTTTTACGTCATTCAGGTCCTGCATCACATTCAGTACACTGGGTCTCAAAGAACAAAAAAAGCAAACGCAGGCAACAATCTGAGCAGTGTTCATTTCGCCAACGACTATTTTTACATAATGAAGGTGCTGACAAGCTAAAAATAGAGTAGGGACGCTATGACATACGTAAAGTTTTCATTGACGAGACGAGACCAAAATGTTGTGATGGACGAACAGACGTTTAGAATGATGATGTTGTCCCCGTCTGCTCTGTGCGTCACAACGTGAGTGCTGAGTGCAGACTGAATGTCGTTGTCTGTTCTGTGTCTGGTTGGGAACAGCTCGACAGAACACATACTATGTTGTGATATATATCGTAATCATATCGCCAAACCAAAGCACAGGCAGGGAAGAAAGGGGTGGGAGAGATGTGGGGAAAGATGAGTGCATTGTCTCTATCAGCTCTTGCCACCGGGCCTGAAAAATTATAGGGGAAACACTGAACTATTCCGACATCAAAAGGTTGACAAATGGATAAATATTCTATTTTGCTGAGCTGTTTCTGACATTATTATTCAAGATGCTGGTGTGTTTCATTGGTCACCTGCTGCTATAACTTCCAGGACAGTCAAGGAGACACAGCAAGCAAACCGTCAGCAAGCAGGACTACACCTGGCATGAATAAAACATTCCCACGTCAGGCCGATGTTCATCTGTAAGGGCGGCTAAAGAAAACGCCTCCCAATATCCAGCACTACTTCACTACATTCTCAAACTGATTTATTAGTGTGTGGATGGAGAGACTGCTTGCTTTGAGATATACAACATGAACAAGGTGACACCATTTCAGATTCTAAGATCAGGGCTCCACACTGATGCTTTGAACCTCTAGGAATCAAGCATGAGACCTCTATAGAAGCAACTCTGCTCTGCCTCCCCTCCCCATTTCGGCTCCGCATCTGCCTTTAAGACATGTTGCCACAGCTTCCTGGTCCTTCTGCCTTTCCTCACTGAAATGACTGGACTCAGCAAGTTACTGAGCAGCGGTTTGAAAAGATCTTAAAGCAAAGTAAACAGCAAAAAAATGTATCATGACTCAATCTCAACTGAATGGACGAATCATGGAAATTATTCAAATTTCAATCAACTCACAGCGAATCATTACATCCCCTATAGCGAGTCAACCAGACACATTAAGACACTAAAAATGGTTTGTTGCTGTGCAGATCTGAATCCGTCCGTCTTCACTGGAAGTAATGAAACTCAGCTGTGTTTCCACTCATTTGTAGCAGAGGAGGATGAGGAGGGTGAAGGGCTTGTGAGGATTAAGTAAGAGAGAGAGCGCGACTGGAAGGAGATGAATTTAAGGGAGGACAGAAACGGTTGGAGGAGGAGGAAGTGAGTCAAAAATCCAGAAGGATGAGAGAGAGTGTGTGCCTGCCCCCATGATATCATGCTGCCCTCCTCTTCCTCTGTGTACCTTGACACACGACAAGGTCATGAGGAGGATGGTATTCATAAATGCCTGCTGCTCGTGTTCAGCCTGA
>KV751393.1:124633-135233 GCA_001698575.1 Mola mola
CAACCCTCCACCGCATGTGACTTCTGTGGACGTTCACTGCTCTAAAATAGTACTGAAACGATCCGTCTGAAAACTGACTCTTCAAAGTTTCACTCGTTAAGTCACTAAAAAGCTGAACATACGCTTATACCTAAAACTCAAGTGTGAGGATCTGCCTTCTCCATTCTTTGTGATTCGGATATTTCTGGGGTTTGGGTGGTTAAGGCAAACTTTCCATTAAAAGTAGAGCCTGATGTCCAGACAGATAAGACACTGACTGACTTGTTTCAATTCAAAGTTGTTTATCCATCGTAAACATCAGAAAACTTCAGAAGATAGTGCCCGCTTCAGTAACTGGCTGGTGGTGTCTGTGAAGCTCTGGAGATTTATTTCTAATGTTCCCTCATACAACATCCTACCAATGGGATTTTGGTGTAATGAGAGAACAATGACAAAATATTTACCAGTCGACCAGGAGACTGCTGCTGCACCACATTTTACTGTTCATGACAGAGCAGAAAGTGAGCACGAGCCTCTCGTTTGGGAACGGAACAAGGTTTCCTTCTGCACTCAGACATGATGTCGTTCGGTAGAAAGAAAAAAGTTCTTCCGTGAAACTTCTCACAACGAGCTCTGAGGGTCTCCCTCAATGACCAGGTAATGTTGATATCTCTCACCAAACCTGTCTGATGATGAACTACAGGAGGAGGAGGAACATGGAGGTTTGATTTCGGATTGAATTGTCCATTTACAACTTCAGACATTTCATGAGCTACCGAGCCGATAATCAATAATCACAAGAATAATGTGCTGCTGAATGTTTTGAAAATAAAAGTACGAGAAAAAAAAATGCATTTTGTGTCTTATTTAACACGTTTAGTATGATAACTTAAGGAAAACGTTAAGGAAAAATGAAAAAAACTGCTGAATTTAAACATTAATGTATTACTTACTCAAACATTTGACATAATATATATTAAAGGCTAACCATTAATGATTTTAGATCAGATTAGCTATGGTGGTGGGAGAAACAAAAGAGGATGGTCAAGTAGGCAAACATTTACAGCAGGGTGCACAAGAGGTCAGGGCCGTCCACCATCGCTAAACTGTCCCAACAAGCATTTAGGTATGTGTGTTTACACTCTCAGTTAGAAGCCAATCAAAGTCGTCGGCTCATATTCACAAGACATTTTGAATCAGCCTTGTGGGTGCAGGCAAAGTACCAGATATCCACCTGATTACTCAGTCCTTTACCACGACACACAGATTTATCACAGTTGCTTAATGTACTTGAACAGTATATCTGCCCAATATCTGCAAAAGGTCAGAACCAGAGGGTAAGAGTTAGGTAACCCCCCCACCACCACCACGCCTGGAACCTTAAGCAGCGCGGGGCGGTGGTTGGTGACACACCGCAGCAAACACGCGCATCCTCCGGATACCCAACTCTCCTCTTCCCCCTGGGGTTAGGAGGGGGGTTCAATGTCTCCGCGGCCTCGGAGACCCTGACAGCCGTATCTTTGAGCCTGATGACCAGTGCCAGGTCAGTCTGTCCTCTTAAAGCCAACAGCAGGAGTGGCTACAAAAAGGCCCATTCATCAGTGAGCGGAGTGACATGCAGCAGACGCCGTAAAATAGAGCACGGGATCTGTGACTCCGTCTCCAGCCAGTTTGCCTTTCGTTTGTAGTGACAGTCCGACAGAAATGGATGCATCCAAGGCAAAAAACTGGGAGTTTTCTATTAGGTTCATTGGCAGATTACTTCATTGCCACTGACTGGAATAATTCAACACATCAAAACATTTAAATATTGAGTCACTGGCCCATAAAACCAGGAAACAGTTGCTTCAGTGCGACAAAAACACCCTGCAACATTTAACGTAGGTGGAACTCAACCTGGCTTCACACATTTAGACGGTCAGAGCCGAGTCTATAACTTCAGATACTTTCTCCAGAATAACTGCCATGACTTGCATATCCTTTTTCACTCATCCTGCAGTCCCTGACGTATGGAAGCCAGCAGTGTGATCAGAGAAAAGATTCAAGAGTTGTAAATCATCAGAAACCTGCTCGACACAATGACTATCTCATAATATTGACAGATACCTTAGCATTCTGCCTTCTCAACACAAGCCCCTTTTACACAGCCTTTCCAAGGCGCCTTTTGTGCGTCTCACCGTCTGTGTAAAAAGCCCCGTTACCGAAAAGCAGTACGGTTCAGTGCAGTTCGGAATTTCTATTGCGTTTTCGTTGTCAAAAGCTGTAAATGGTAACCTTAAATAGTGAACCGTACTGCACCAGGTTTGTCACCTTTGCTTGGGATACCAACCAGAGCTGTCCCATACCATATGGGGGGGGGGCTAATCCAGTCCACAGATTGATCAACAGAATCGTCACATTAGTGACAGTTAGGCCCACTTTCTCCTGCAGCCTTTTCTCAGACAGAGCCTATCTACTTTGTGTGATAAACAGCCAACAAGAAACAACAGGGAATGCGATGTGACTTGGGGGGTGCAGATTCGAGCCGCCTCCGGAGGTAGTATCAAAGCCGAATCAGAAGTGAGCCGGAGTCTGTGTAAATGTGTAAGCTGGCTGGCCAGATAAGAGGTGGGGCTTTATGATGACACACAAGCACAACAACCAGTTCACTTATCATCGGGCCGCCCCTCTCTTTGCACTGAATCATCACAGCAACAACTCACAAGCAACAATATGCCACACACAAACAATGCAAAATCACTGCAACACTAATGGGCTCAACGTGTCAACAATATCAATGTTTGCAACATCCAGACGGATCCTTAATGTGCCACTCGTAGGACCTGATCATAACACATCGACCTAACCACAGTTAAATTCTGTTTTCAGAATAATTAAAAAGTCCTTCAAGGAAAGTCACATTGTTGGGGGTGTCGACAATCAAAACTGGTGTCAGTAGGCCAGTCTGCCATTGGCTGGTGAGAGCTGGGGGCGGGAGGTGAATGCGGTTGCAGTGTGTGTGCCTTTCATTGTGTTTACAGCCTGCCGCTCGGACTTTTTTCTCATCTGACCTGCGTTTCACCACCCTCGCACAGTTGCCCAGTTTGTCTATACGGCCACTCGGGCCGCGATCGCCATCACTGTTTTCCTTGTTCGATGTGGTCGCTCCCTTCCGAGCACAAAAAGGAAGAGAGGGCGAGTGGAGTTGCTTCCACAGAGTCTCATGTTTGATTCCCAGATGTTACAAAACTTCAGGTTTAAGATGGAACATTTTTTTATTTTCTCATTTAGAAAGAAAAGGAAATGTGCACTGTTTTACAGTTTGTAAAGTTTATAACCTCCCTACTGTAATTTTATATAGAAAAGATAAGAGGAATTTCTGTATGTTGTCTTTTTTTGTCTGGGAATTGATAAATTATTTTACAATTTGCCCAGGATCGCATTTTATTAAAAAAAAACAAATTTGAGAAATGCTGAGATTTGAAAGCAGTGTAATAGGAGTGAATCGAATCCTGATCTGAGCAAATGGTCGCGTCCCATTAATTGTGAGACGGAAAATTGTAATGTGTAGAAAGTTCCTGAAGCTTCCCAGGTGAGAGGCTGCTCTTAGGTGGCCGCCTGGCCCTCAGACCACCTCAGACCTTCTCAAACAGGGTTTCACAGCAACAATGAGGAAAAACCTGGTTCCTGCTTGGGAAAATCCATCTGTTTTACTGAACTTCATGTCAGCTTTCTGCAACATTCCCACAAGAAACTATCTGAACTGGAGACTTTACGACATTTTAATCCCCACTGTCTAGTTTCACCTCTTCGTTCACCTTTCATGTCCCACGTTTCATCCAGGGACTTAATCCAGCCGTTGTGCGACTCACTATCGACTTCATCTGCAGTTTTCGTCTTTTGGGCGTTAAAAACCATCGGTTTGAACAGAAAAGTGGCTTAGTGTTGAGAAGAAGTTGCAGTAACTCGTGACTAAAGCTAACGCGACTTCTTACCGAACAGTTCGACGGGAACGTCGGTTCGGTCCAGCGTCATGTCGGCAGCCGAGGACACCTCCGAGGGCAGGAGATCCAAGAAGTCCCGACTCCTTCAGCGAACCGCCCAGGACCTGTGGATGAGTTTACTGTTAGCTGCGTGTGTCCAGTATGCACACGCCGGTCCCTCCTCTCTCTCTCTCTGTCAGAGAGGCAGAAACATGTTTTGGCCGCTTAAAATGGGAGAACTGCGACACCTGGTGGCTATCTAGGAGCACTTCACGTCACTATTTAACAGCATTTCACTGCGGCGAAGACAAGAACTACAATTCGATGCGATGACGATTCTTTCGGTCCCAATTTTAATTTGCTGCTGATATCGATACCCATAATGTCTTCATTTTCTTTTTTTCAAAAGAAGATAGAAAATATGGGAAAACGCATCAAACCTGGCCATTAATAATCAGTTTATTACACAAGCAAATAGGACTACAGCTACAAAAATATAATATTAAATATTCTTACTTACATTTCTAGATTTCTGCTACATCAGGTATTGATATTTTTTGATAGGAAGTGATAGCAACTTGTGACTATCGCAGTATTGGTTCCACGCATCCCTACTGTAGTGGCGTACACAACCTTCACTTCTCTAAAAGTAAAAATACCAAAAAAAACACTTAATTTCAAGTAAAGGCATAAAAGATCACAAATAATCAACAGATTTAAAAACTCTCTTCAGCCTGGCTGTTGATTAATTAAAATGTTTTAATACTTACTCATGTTACATAATTTACATACAATATTCTATTCTTGTCTTCTACTTCTGTATTTATCGTTAACTATTTTTGTTTTGTTCTGTGTCCATCTATAGTTTCTGTCTTGCGATCAGCTTTTCAGTTGTCTGAAGCTCTTTAAATGGCAAACATTCATACATAAACAGCGCTATACAAATAAAGTTTGATTGATTGATTGATTGAATTTGTGCTCAAAAACTATGGTTAGGAGGTTTTAAAGACACTAATCCGAGGATATAAATGTTTCTTTATTTCAAAATAATATTTCAAATGAGGACAAATCAAAGAAATAAAATCAAATTTCACTCACTGTGGAACTGAACTATCAAGTAAATTCATTTGGACAAATATTTTGTGAATTGCTGAAATGTGAAATGAAGAGCCAGAAAACTGTTACATCACAGACTTGACCGTCATTGAAGAAGGTCAAAGGTCACAGCAGCACCTTAGAGGACAAACGCAGGGAAAACTTCCACGAATGATGATGTCATACTCCAAAAGGGATTCTAATGATGAGCTGTCTCCAGGGTTAGGGTTAGCCACAGCGCGCAACAAAAACACCCAGATGGCACATGTGCGCATGTTGATGTTGTCACAGTTGTTGTGACCAAAGTTGCTCAGCTGAAAAACAGCTCAGGGTTCGTTAAAGTACAAGTGCAAATTGCAAAAAATGAGATTCAATTCAAGATGGCTGTCTTCCTGTTTGGTTGAGGTCATTGCTCCAACAGACTAAATTGATCTGGGGAAACTTTGGGGGAGGGGTTAGTGAGGCATTTTGCCCATCGTTTCATTTCCAGCTCTCAATAATATGATTAATTTGGATAAATGATAATTAGTAAAACGGAAGGCAGTGCCCCCCACGTCCCTCGTACAGTGAGGTTCCCGTGGCCCCCCTTCAATGCGCTGCTGACGTCTGCGAGCAAAACTTCATCAAGCAGAATCGTAAGAAGAATCAGGTCTATCCTTTAAAGTTTGGATAAAAGGCTGTTACCAGGGCCTATTGATGGTAATAAAACACGGCTCTTCCGCTGCTTCTGGCTCCTGTCAGTCAGCTTCTGTTCGCTCAATGCAGGTGGAATCTGAGCAGTGAACCACGAAGCGAGCCGTGCTGGGTCTAAACCAGAGTTTTGGTTGTGTAGTCCAATGCCCATTCAAGATGCGTGTCTTTTAGGAAACAGAAATATATTAAAGACATCAAAGAAGACAGACGTGAGATGTGTTTTTGAGATATAATACCATCTTCCACCACACAGGGGGTTCAAAGGCAGAGTGGCGCTGTCCGTCTTTTGACTCAGGGGCAGAAGAACAAGACTGAACCAAAATTGGCAACATTTTTATTAATATTGAACATCACGCACATCTGAATTTCACCAAAACTACAAAAGGCACATCGTTGAGTCATCAGCAACACTGGAGCCATTCTGACGGGCAGATCCATTGATTTCATAAGATGTTATCAACAGAAAGAGAGCACAAAGCTGTCCCCGTGAATGCCTGTTTTTAGGCCTTCTGTTTACAGATTGAGTTGTCTGTGGAGTAGCAGCTCTTAAAGCTTGTTTTTGTTCAAGGGAACATTAATGGTGCGTTTCTTTAACTTCCAAGAGAGAAAGAGAGGAAGTTACCTAAATATTCCACTGTCATTAAATTATGTCCTTAATGTTACATAAAAGACATTAATCATCATCAAGAGATTCACAGGCCACAGCAGCTCCTGAGGGGAAAAGGAAAGAAAATCATTTAAAATAAATTGCAGAAAAAGCAGAATTTTAAGAGTGTAGAAAGTGGAAATGAGAAAAACATAATGACCTCATTTCAAGGAGCAGTATACTGTAAATAATATTAATAAGAAGGAAACAACAGGATCGCGATAGTGTGGATGCTAACAAGACAACATGTACACAATAATAATAATAACAATAATGATAATGGACTTTGGAGTTTTTCAAAAGACTTTTAGAAATCCACATTACAGCGTGTTTTACAGGTCAGCAAAATTAAAAGATTTATCAACCCAATGAAATGGCATCACGATAAAATACATTAGACAGACATGAAATCTTCAGGGGAAAAAAGAAAATGATAAAAACAATCTGATGAAGGTGGATCCAGGGAGGATAAACTCTGCACGACCTGATGACCTGATGTCCAGCTGATAGAAATAAGGACCAACGACAGAGCACCAGTGCAGAGAAGATGGAAGGAGAACTTTGAGGAGCTGATGAATGAAGAAAATGAGAGGGAAGGAAGGGTGGAGGAGGTGGAAACGGTGGAACAGGAAGTTAGAAAGATTAGTAAATAGGAAGTGAGAAAAAGCTTTGAAGAGGATGAAGAATGGAAACGCTGTTGGTCCTGATGACATACCAGTAGAGGTAATGTCCATGAGTTTAAGTACTCAGGTTCAACTGTTCAGAGTGACGGGGAATGTGGTAAAGAGGTGGAGAAGAGAGTGCAGCCAAGGTGGAGCAGGAGGGTAGTGAGACCAGCAGGGTTGTTTGGTTTGGAGACGATGGAACTGACCAAAAGACAGGAAGCGGAGCTGGAGGAGGCAGAGTTAAAGATGCTGAGATTCTCTTTGGGAGTGACGAGGACAGACGGGATGAGGAACGAGCAGGTCGGACATTTGGAGACACGGTCAGAGAGGCCAGATTGAGATGGTTCGGACATGTGCAGAGGAGGGACAGAGGATATATTGGTAGAAGGATGCTGAAGATGGAGCTACCAGGAAGGAGGCAAAGAGGAGATTCATGATGTGGTAATAGAAGACGAAGCAGATAGTTGGAGTGAGAGAAGAAGACGCAGAGTCTCTGTTTCAGCGAGGTACAGTTGCTGAGTGAAGTAAGTGTGTGTGTGTGTGTGTGTGTGTGTGTGTGTGTGTGTGTGTGTCCCTCATTAACCACCAGATGGAGACAGAGAGCCGCCACTGTTCTGCAGAGGATCCAGTCGTGAACCAAACCTCCTGTGTGTAGCAGCAGCAGCTGTGTGAATTATGTCAACATGATGATGATGATATTGGTCATTTTCAACTCTTTAAAGAAATATTTCAAACTTAAGATGAACTTGCTCTGCTTTGCCTTCTGTCGACCTTTGATGGGATTGATTTTATTTTGTTGTTGCAGAGCAGACAGCTGATTGTCCACCATGTGTCGTTTTATAGCATCAGGCTTCAGAGCGCCTCTCATAAGGCTCTCATCTGGAGCATCGAGTAATCGTAAATTAGATGTATGTTTACATGTTTGTGTCAGAGCCCAGCAGCTGACAGGCCGCGCCGACCTCTGACCTCTGCATGTCGTCTGTTACGTCCTGCAGAACTGCAGTATTGTGACGTGGTGGAGCTTTTCCCACCCCCGTGTCACACACTCGTTTAAACTTATATCAATACAGGAATCAGAAGAACACACATTAATTACAGACAGATAACTGACGGGGTCTCTTTCTTCATCAGGAACGACCTGCCGAGGATTCAGTCACATTCTGATTTCATCTGAGCTGCATCTTTACTTTATTGTTTTATGTTAGAGGAACACTTTGTACGTAAAAATACAGAGTATTGAAGTTGTCATGGTTACAGGAGGTCAGAGGTCACACCTCCTCCGTCAGGACACCTGCCCACAATGTTGGCGTCCCCAGTGTTGGTTATCATGTTCAGACCACAAGCAGGGGTCCAAGGTCAACACACAACACAGCTGAGTAATTTTGTTTATGTTTACATCGAATCATCAATAACTGATCTTGGATACGTGAATTAATTTCTTGCGATTAATCAAACTTTGACTTTTGCCAACTGTAACTACTTCCTGGTTAATCATTCAGTCCACGATTCATACTGATGTTAATCAAGTGCATTTATTCTTCTGGAATGTTGATGAAACACCTTCACTGAACACCGTGACAACTAAAACATGAGAAAATGAAAATTTGTCATGACAGACAGCAGATTTCTAACCATTCAAACACACGTAACTCAATTACACTACATTACAACAGTTACCTTTAAATGACATTACCTTCTCTTGTTACACAACTTAAATAGATACCATATAAGTCCTGTAACCTTTAAGTAACTTTTACTCTTTTCAAATTACACCATTCAATACAAAAGTCATAGTAAGAATTCAAATTGTAAACATAAACACTGTTAGCTTACTGAATCAATTGTGGTGCATTGTAGCGCAAACAAAAACGAAACTTATCAAGTAGTGCACAACTAGCATTTAAACTGGAACGTGCTAATGTGTCAATAGCCTAGTGCAAGCTAGCTGGCTCATACACAGTAATGTGGTGCAAACGAACTATTGTTGTGCAAATTAGCGTTTCACACTACAAACCACTCGGTTGGTTTCATCAAACAAAGGAAAGCTATTTACCGTGTGCGCCATTAACCAGTTGTAGAATGACTGTAAACTTCTGTCCTGCTCTGTTCTCTCTCGCTCGCTCGCGTCTCTACTTTATGTCCGTGTTTGGCGCGCTCTGAACTGTATCCGCCTAGCGGACAACAACATCCGGTTTAAAAGGGGGGATGGGGATTACTAATAAACAGAACTAAACTCAAAATATATTTATGGCGTCATTTACACCAACTTGTTTATACATTTATGATGGCGAATTGGCACGAGAAGCCGTTGGTGTTTCCCTAGTAAAACTCATTATTCTGACCTCACCTGAATGCTGCGTCAGACATATGTTGGACGAGCGATTACAGGACGCAGGTGATACAAAAAGCAGACTCACAGAGGAGGGAAACATGAATCACAACAAGACATGAGGAAGAACAGAACCTTCGAAAGAAAAGAGAGGAGGTTTAACTCTTAAAGGAGAATTCTGGTATTTTCATTCCTCATCTCTATTTGCAGCATCTAAAACTTGACAAAATAGATGTTTTCTTGAAAGTTACTCCAGTGTGGATGCAATAACACAGAGCAGGGTGGAACGTGGGAAATAAATAAGTAACTCGAAATGTTGCTGTAGTGTTTGCTAACACGGAGTTTAACCCTCACAGAGCATTTTGAAAGTTCATCAGTTGAGGTCTGTTACACCTGTAGTGCCGCCTTTCTGGAAACTAAAAGTGAAGGAGAGAGGAAGCTCAGGTTCTGTTCAGACAAATACTCACGATGTGTGTGTACTTCCACTGTGAAAACTCCCTCCTCTGTGGTTCTTCCTGAGGTTTCTTATTTTCCCTGTTTAGGGTTTTTTAAGTTTTTCCTCACTCGGTTCGAGGGTCTAAGGGCAGAGGATGTCACATCTGTACAGTTTGTCAAAGCCCAGTGAGATAATGTGTAAATTGTGATTTCGGGCTATACAAATAAAATTTGATTTGATTTGATTTGATTTGAAAACTACACGTTAATAAGCAGTGGAAGTGAAACCTTGGACAGATTCACACAGTTATCACAGTCTCAGAATCCCCGAGTGTTCCTGCGAATCGAAAATCAGCTTCAGTGGAAACCAGTCCGTCGGCTGACTGCACCAGATAGGGCCCCGGCAGCCGCTGCACACAGGTAGCGGCAGGAACAGGCGTGTGTGTGTGCGTGAGAGGGATCACGCTGGTGGAACGTGTCACCCTGTTACCGTGGATATCTTATGAGATGACAAGAGGACACGGCTCCACAGTTCTGACAGCAGCATTTCGATTGCCCGTGAAAACTAATGACCTCTTTCTGGCTGAGGAGCTCCCTCATGTGCAGACACAAAAGAACCGTGAACCGAAGTTGCGTTTGTGGTTTCCAGGGTTTCACAGCTCACATGCACTCAGCTGAGTTGTTCTCTGTGGTGCGGGTCAGGTATGTCGGAGTGAAAACAAAAAGGACCCGAACCATGAAGGCTATGAACCGTGAAACATCAGAGCTGCCAAAGAAGAATATTTGTGCTGATGTT
>KV751393.1:142913-167942 GCA_001698575.1 Mola mola
AGAGAGAGGGAGAGGAGAGAGAGGGAGGGAGGGAGAGAGAGAGATAGAGAGAGGGAGAGGAGAGAGAGGGAGAGGGAGAGAGAGAGAGAGAGGGAGCAGCAGGCGGAAGACAAAAACAGGACATGTAAGGAAAACAGGGGCGCGCAGATCTGGGTGACAGCTAACGAGGAGAAGCGTGTGTGAAGAGTGGAGGAGAGTCTGAGGGAAGTCTCATGCCTCCTCACCTACCGTCGGGCTCGCTCGGAGGATGGATCCGTCCACGCGGAGCAGCTATTTATACATTCCTGCACGTTTGTCGGTATGTCCTGCTCATCGTGACTAATCTGAATGGAACACTACCACCACCCCTGGGAAAAACAACAACAAAACAAATAGCGACGACGCTGATAAACAAGTGACGTTTCACGGGTTTGACGTGAAACGTCCTGTGGGTGAGGTTCATTGACACGGTTCTCATCATGCCCCAAACTGAAGGCTGCAGCTGAGACGTGTCCTCTCTTGTGCCACGATCCAAAGACTTAAAATGGAGTTTGGATGATGACTCATTTCGAAATATTGCTTGATTTTTTGTTTGAATCAAATCAAACAAAATCTATATTGAAAGTTTTAAATGTTGCAGAGAAAAATCCCAGAAAACATGTTTATTATTTTTCACATGTTTTACTTCGGTCTGCGATGATCATAATTGTCATCCATCAGTGAAATGTCCCATTTAAAGAAGTCCGAACATGAAAAGCTGTGGATGCTCCTTTAAAATCTTGAATATTCTGAAGTTTGACTTCACAAAAATTAACCTTTTCTGTGGTTAAATGTACACAACAAACAGCGGATCAGGCAGCTGAAAATGAAAAACGATACGTTTTTTTCACCTCACAGCCTGGCCTTCTGGCGTTCGGGTGTTGAGGGAACATGCACACTAAACTGCCGAAATCTGAGAAAACGCATCATTTTCTCAAAGAAAAGTGAACTTTTTAAAAACCCGAAGGTCACGCGACTGAGGCGCTGGGCAGATATGTAAATATCAGATTCTGCTGGTTAATTAAAAAGTTCCCCTCACAGCCTCGACCTGCATTTGCCTCATTTTATGTCTGACGCAGAAAGTGAAAAATTACTGTTTGAGCGCGTT
The DNA here is from genome assembly GCA_001698575.1 of Mola mola. NCBI lineage: Eukaryota > Metazoa > Chordata > Actinopteri > Tetraodontiformes > Molidae > Mola > Mola mola. The sequence continues at coordinate 144,040 of KV751393.1, forward strand.
AGAATAGTGACACCTAGTGGGAAAAATAATCACTGCTTTTGCGATGAACTTAAATCATCTTAGAATGACTGAAATCAAATTGTGCAGAAAAGTGCAATTCAAATTTTGATTCCTTCTTATCCTTATGAACAATGAGAACACATTTACTGTAAGTTTAACACAAGCAGAAACATGAGGAAATTCCTCTGGCAGGGCTGAGAAGCTCAAGGATGTTTTCATGTCCACGAGAGACTTCATGTTTACCTTCTGTTGCCAGGGTAACACGGTTTATGTTCTATGTAAAATTTGTTTTGTAAGATAAACAAAAGGGCTTTTATTTACATGCACTTCGGCAGTTGTTTGTGATTGAGTTATCTGTTTTATTTTGCTCACTTTCACCCGTTTTCGCTCTTCGGGCGTCCCGCAGGACGGCAGAAAACCAGAAAACCTTCAGATCATCCATGTTCTTTTATTCTACAAACAAACAAACAAACAAACAAACAAACACAGCCTCCTCTCACAGCGTCCTGAACGTCTGTCCACATAAAATTCATGTCTTTGCTTTGTTGTTTCCTCATCTGCTTTGACTTCATGTGTGACTGAACTTCAAAAACCACTCGAAGGTCTCCCGCAGGCTGCAGATTTCGCAGAGGAGAGGAAGAAGCTGCCGACGCACAAGTCGCCACACAGTTGACCATTCCGCAGTGAAAAAACCAGAACATTAACATCCTTCACTGCGACGTAGATTGTTGACTTTGGGTTGACTGTAGTATCTTTGACAGCAACACTCACAGATTTCAGTCAGACGCTGTCAACTGTAACCAGAGTTCCCAAACAACATTTGCAGGGGCTGTGGTTAAACTTAAACCTGGGGTTTGTAATTTTAGCATCTCGGGACTAAAGTTCCATCACAACGTTTGAGATTTTAATTCTGAAATTGTTTGAAAAAAGATTCTCTTGGCTCTATCTTCAGGACCCATGACGGTACTGTTCAGCCAATCACGGATCAGTGCAGAGAGAGGCTGTTCCCATTGGCTTTCCTACAAAAGGAGCGGCACATCCCCATAGATGGTGAAAGGCTAGGACCATGGCAACATCCAAGCAGGAAAAGTTGCTCTTCCAGCATCTTCAACGACTGCAGACACGGCAAAAACAGGAAGACTTAAATGTCAAAACATGAAAATTACATCACAAAATGAACAAAATCTTATTAGTTGAAGGAACTTTTTCAAAATTCAAAGTTATTCAGTGTTTATTTCGTCGACGAAAATTATGATGAAAATTGTTCCGTGACGGTGAGCTGAGATAGATCTTTGACAATAAGAGCTATGTGCTCACGTTTACTGCCACGACACAAAGACGATGGCTGCATCAGCAAGAGCTCAGGGGCTCGTTGGGAAGAGAAGAGTTGATATATGGACACACGTTACTTTCAGTGCATCAGAAAACAAAAGGCAGCGTACGGGGACATCTGAAGAGTCGCCCTGAGGTTAAAAGTTACGTGGGAAGAAAGCCGGCAACCGTAAAGACACCTGAAGGCTGCCTAGATTTTGTCGACTCGAACTATTGTGAGTTCAAATGGCATAAAATGTGACTAAAAGTTATCTGCATTTTAGTTCAAAGACTAAAACAAAATCAGCTGGCAAAATTAACAGATATTTTGTTGGTTTCAGAAAGCACATGGTGAGTAAACAAACAACATAAACTGATGACACTAGAAACAACACGACAGCCCTGACAAGGATAAATAAATATATGGGCATCAAAAGAAAAAATGGATTTTTTTTTTTTTCCAGAAACAAAAACAAACTGATAGAAAAATTCAAAACATAAATTGTGAAATAAACAGAAAGCATTGACAGTAAGACTGGTGGAGTCCAACACACTGACGGGTCCATGTCCTGCTGACTGTCTGCAGGCTCACAAAGTCCACGCTCGTCTCCTACAGCTGTCAGCGTTGGTGTCATCATGGGCGAACAAGGCTGCGAGCTCACACACGGCTTTGGAGAGCCTAAAAAACATCAGCTTTTAATCCGAGGATGGACAATGAGCTCCGTGATTTACCTGAGCACATTGATTATCCTGATTTCAGTGTGAAACATCAATATAAAGCTCTGATCAGGGTAATGTGCTGTGTGGCGTGAGCTCATTTGAGGCTCGTAAATAACTCAAATTACCAGAAAACACGTCCACTGTGGCTCAGAACAATGCACATAAGTGGGTATGAAGTACAAACTGGGCCACTGATGAGGTTTTCATTTCTGGTTGTAAATGTGCCTAGTGACACACAAAGTTACTTTAGGAGAGAAGCTCTGAAAACCATTTCAGCTGGAGAACAAAGTTCCTCCAAAGTGAATCTAATAAAAGATCCCTCAGCAGCACAATGAAACAAGACCAACGAAACAGAGCGGCAGCGTCATTCAAGGCCTCAGCGATCAAAGAGGACAGAAGCCTCAAAGTTATTCTGAGCATGATAAAGGTGCTCCCAGTTCTTTCTGTGGTTTAATTAGATAACGAATGGAACACAGCCTTCAGGGAACATGCAGGTGACAAATTGGTAGTCAGAGAGGGAGGGAATGTCAACAAGACCCGGCTGAGATGAATCAGAGCAGGGCAAACAGTCAGCACTGAACCAAGAACAAAGATGGGAAGAGTAAAGTAGGGCAAGACATGTGAGGAAATCACTAAAAAATGAAAGAAGAAATCTAAAAAAATCTATGAAATGTTTTTTTTTAAAAGAAAAACAAATTATTTATTAGATTAATACAGGGTGGAAAAAACGCTTGGAAAAACATCTACATGAATGTGTCTTTTGTAAACATCAGCGCCCCCTTCAGGAACTCACCGGAAGCAGAATGGGTTTTATCCAGAATCTGTGCAGTCACTTAGCCGTTTAACTGCAGGGATCTGCTCCATGTTAGCAAACACCTCTGAGTGAAGTTCGTGCAGAACACAGGGATTCATTTTTTTATTTGTATTTTGTGAAGAACTTTAAAGTTCAGGAAATAGGGCTGAGGTGAAAATAATTCTACATTGGCATGTAAAACAGTTGATTGTTGATGCTTAACTTACCAACCCAAAGTGTCAGTAAATCAGAAACAAGGAATCAGGAAGACAGCATCTGGCAAACTGCTCCTTTAAGTTTGTAAAATATTCGCTCACATCGTCCAAACATCAGTTCTCTACAATTTGACCATGTGGGATCTCCAACATTCTCAAACATGCTTGAAGGTTTTCAAACAGCTTAAGGGGTCTCTCTGACCCAGAGCGTAAACCTGCCCAGTTCACTAGCTGGAGCTCAGCTGATCTCTCGAGCGCAATTCCGGTTACATTGTCAATAATAGACCTCGGTGTCTACAGACCATAACTCTACTGAGCCCTCCCCAGTAATGGTCTGATGAGCTCTTTATTGTCTCATCAATAAAGAGCTCATCAAATGTGTCTCATCAGAGACAAAATCCTACGCCTCACTGATTCCAATTCAATACCAGGTACTCTAGAATCAGTTGCCAGGCTGATAGATATTTAGATATCTTCTATCTAACTGACCTTAATAGATCGATAGATTATTTATTGCCATTCTCTTGGAGTGTTTAGTAGGAAGCAACTGGACTTCTTATCTTGTTTGAAGATGTTTCGCCTCTCATCCAGAAGGTTTCTTCAATTCTGAGGGTCAGTGCGGGAAACCCAGGTATTTAACACAGAGTGGGTGGAGACAATCACCAAAAATGAGGACTTGAGTGAAAGCACCAGCCTGGGTGGGCAACCCTCTGGCTAGGCATCATGTGAGTCGTTAAGGTCACATGAGCCCGGGTGTGAATCACTCGAGAGTGTTTGCCCCTCACCCCTGGTTTCGTGTGACACCTTGGGATCACATGGCCCCAGGTGTGTATGGGAGTTAAACCGCCTGGGGAGGGCTCCCAAGACAGCATTGTAGGTAGCAGACAAATGGTGTCTTAGTCCACCACCCCTGTTTAGAGAGGGTTTCTCCAAGTGGACATAGATGGCCTCTTTCACTCCTCTTTCAAACCATCTGTCCTCTCTGTCCAGAACGTGGACATTGGAGTCCTCAAAGGAGTGATCTTTCTCCTTAAGATGCAGATGTACAGCTGAGTCCTGTCCCGATGAGGTGGCTCTCCTGTGTTGTGCCATGCGTCTGTGGAGGGGCTGTTTGGTTTCACCTATATAAAGGTCAGAGCACTCCTCTGTGCATTGAACGGCATACACAACATTGCTGAGCTTATGCCTGGGTGTTTTATCCTTGGGGTGGACCAGTCTCTGTCTTAAGGTCTGGCCCGGTTTGAAGTTAACTCGAATTTTGTGATTTTGGAAGATTCTTCTAAATTTTTCCAATAGATCTGCCACATATGGGATGACCACGTTCTTCCGTTTTTCACTTTCTGTCTCGGGTGGTTCTTTGTGACGCCTTTGGACGATTTGACAAAGGTCCACTTCAGGTAGCCATGTGTCTGGAGCACTGTCTTGATGTGTGTCAATTCCTTCTGTTTTCCCTCTGTGCTGGAGGGAACCTTCTGGGCCCGGTCTTGTAGTGTCCAGATTACCCCAAGTTTGTGCTCCAGTGGGTGGTGGGAGTCAAACAAGATGTAGTTGAAAAGAGAAGTGACATCAAAGGAGACCATGTTTTCATCCGGTGGCAGAGTGAGGGTCTGTACCTTCTTTGTGAAATCTATGGAGTTTTGGATATGGTGTGGTGTGTTCCCCACCAGAGGGGACAGAATACCGGAGAGGTGTTTGGCAATGTTGCAGGTCACCGAATTGATGCTGCTGACAATGGGTCTGAGTGGCGCTCCTTCCTTGTGGATCTTGGGGAGACCATAGATGACCGGCTTGCCCAGGTTGACAGTTAAAAGGCCGAGCTGAATTCAACAAACAGTATCCTCACGCAGGTGTTGGGGTTCTCCAGGTATGTCAGGGCAGTGTGTAGCAGGAGTGAGATGGCGTCCTCGGTGCACCTGTTGGATTTATATGCAAGCTGGTGCTGGTCCAAGTCAGCAGGGATGGAAGCCTTGATGTGGTTCATTACCAGTCTCTCAAAGCATTTCATGATTATCGGTGTTAGTGCAACAGGCCGATAATCATCCAAGCATTTGACTGCTTAGCGCTTCGGGACAGGGACGATAGCAGGTGGCGGCTCTGGCCTCCTTCAGTGACCTGTTGAATATGTCGGTGAAGACAGCTGCTAGTTGGTGCGGGTACGCCTTTGGAGCACGCTCTTCGACCCCGTCTGGACCAGTTGCCTTCCTGCCATTGACTGAACTTGGTACTGGTGCAAGGTCGTCAGTTGCCTTTCAGTTGCCACTTCCTGCGGCTGTTATTGTCCATGAAATGCTGTTTGATTTACATTTTGCATTTCCTTTTGGCAGAATTAATCCCTTTTCTCAGGTCTGATCTGGATCTCCTGTAGGCCTCCTCGTTACCTGATCGCAGCGCTGCATTTCTGGCTTTGAGTAGAGGGTGAACAGCACTGTTGAATCAGGGCTTTTGGTTTTGCGGCACTCTGGTGTGTTTATTTTTGGTGGTGCGCTCAACACAGAACCTGATGTAATTTAGTACTGTGGAAGTGTACTGCTCTGTGTCTCCCTGATCAAAGAGCTCCCACCTTGTGTCCTCAAAACAGTCCTGCAGTGCTGCCTCAGGCCCTGTTTACACCACAACGTTAGGGTTAGGTTAGGTTAAAACACAAAACTTTAGTTGCGTTTTGGCTGTCTGTCTACACGAGAACGGCGTTTGTAGTGCTTGAAAACGGAACAATACCAAAATGTGCTCCAGAGTCGAAAGATTTGAAAACACCCCGGTCTCCATGTAGACGGGAAAAATGCAACATTTTGAAAACAGGCATGAGCACTAAGTTCCAGTCAATTTCTTTCACTCGCTGTATAACCCATGTTTTTTTTAGTACGCAGAGAAAAGGGTCTCTACACATGCGTGTGTTTTAGCTCATCTCAAAATCACACCACCAACTACTGGCCTGGAAAGTGTACTAAAGCGTTTCTGGTGTTTCCTGGGGTCTCATGTGCATGAGATTGTTTTCAAAATGTTGCCGTCTCCATGGTGAACTATTTGAAAATGGCGACTGCAAACGAAACAGAACTTTGCCGTGTAAACGAGGCCTCAGTCTCCTCAGTACAGATCTGAATTTTCTTGACCCGACTCTTTGTTTTGCTATTGAGGGGGTGATATGTAAGTCTTAAGAACAGAGCCAAGTGGTTTGTCCAACGTGGGGGACTGGAGGGACTTTATAGTTAATAGTTAAAGTAGCGTAAACCTGGCCCAGTGTTCTTCCATTCCGTGTTCCCATGTGGATGTTTTTATGGAATTTGGGTAACACAGACTTTAGGTTTGTGTGATTTTAGTCCCCCGCTAGCTATGATGAAGCTGTCTGGTCATGTGTCCTGTTGTCTACAGACTGTCTCATGCAGCCTGCTCATGGCTGACTTCACATTAGCTCTCAGGTTAGTGTATACAGCAAAGACAAACTGCGCTGTGCTCACAACTTAGATGGAATGGCCTGCACTTAAACACCAAAAACTCCATGTCTGTACAACAGTATCTTTCTACAACTGTGACATCAGTGCAAAAATCGTCCCTCACAAAAACATACATACCTCCCCCTTCTTTCCCAGCCCCTGATGTGCGGTCTGCTCTGTAGACGCTGTCTCCCTGTAGTTCTAGGAAGTTTTTGTGCAGCCATGTCTCAGGAATTATTGTTACACAGCTGTCCCATCAATTATTTACAAATCGGAGTCTCAGATCGTCCATTTTACTGACAAAAGACCAAGTGTTGACGAGGAGTAAGTTTCGAACGGCCGGTCCGTTTACCATGTTTCTGACATCTGTATCTCCGTAGTCTGGGTTCGACAGCAGCTGGGATTAATTCCATGCGCTTCCGTGGATGAATAATCTGTTTTGGGAAGGATTTTATATCCTCTGGAAAAAAGTGCAAACAATGTTTCCGTATAAGCATGTATAATTTAAAAAGCTGCTGTGAATGGGAGAGCTTTGGGCCGCTGCGACTCCTCGTGCCGTCTTAAGATCGAGGATGAGCTCATTACAAGAATTTCTTCAAACCTTCTTGTCTATCACATCCCATACCAGCTAGACTGCTCAAAGAAACTTTGCCCAGCAATCCATTACTAAACATAATCAATCTATCCCATGTAACAGGTTATGTGTCCCAGTCTTTTAAAGTAGCTCTAATTAAACTGCTCCTAAAAAAAACCTACCCTGGACCCAGAAATTCTAGCCAACTATAGACCAATATCGAACCTCCCCTTTCTTTCAAAGATTCTAGAGAAAGCAGTAGCTAAACAACTACGTGGCTTTCTTCAAGATATTAGTGTATTTGAAGTCTTTCAGTCAGGTTTTAGAAAGCATCACAGCACAGAAACAGCATTGGTAAAAGTTACAAATGACCGCTTCACTGCTTCTGACTGGGGTCTTATCTCTGTACTGGTCTTATTAGATCTTAGCGCAGCTTTTGACACGATCGATCATCTCGTCTTACTACAGAGGATGGAACACCAAATTGGCATTAAAGGATCTGCTTTAAGATGGTTTAAGTCCATCTTATCTGATAGATATAATTTTGTTCATGGTAATGATGAAACACAGTATGTAGATATGATAAAGTTAGTCACGAAATCCCACAAGGTTCTGTGCTTGGACCATTACTATTCACTATACTTGGTTCCTTTAGGTAATATTATTGGAAAACCCTCCTTTAATTTTCATTGCTATGCAGATGATATACAATCTTACCAATGATTTTATCAATTGAAATCCTCTCATGCTCCCGCACCAATTGTAGGGTGTCTTTCCCAAAATGCAAGGTGATATGTGGATTGAAGGAGGCCATCTATGTCAAGGTGAAACAGCCATCACTTAACAGACCTCAGACATCAACTGTCTGCCACATATAATGCAGCTTTGAAATTCACACCTTGGCTCATGTGATACCAGTGACTTACATGATGACCAGGGGGAGTGACAACCCAACCAATGGGTGGGCGGATCTGGGACACACCGATTCGGGGCGGGGCTTTGTACCCTTTGTTCACTACCCGGAGTGAGAAGGATCCTCCACAAGGTTAAATACTGGGGACTCCCTACTACATAATTAGAAATGAAGAAGCACCTTGGATGAGAGGAGAAACGTTTTCAAGGTAATATAAGAAATCCAGTTGTCTTCAGATGAAACACTGAACCTACCATGATCTGGATGACTCCACACACACACAATTTCTGCTAAACCCCACAAAATGACTGGTGAAAGTCCAGGGAGTGTCCTACTGTCGGCTGAATGGATGTTTTATCAGTCCTGTACAGTATGCTGGATGCAGTTACCTACCCCAAATTCAGGAAGCAGCTCAGTAAAAGTGGATCAAAATGACAAAACATTTCTTCAGACACTTGATGTTTATTCGCCAAAAAGAAAAATATTTTTTGATCCTTTATCACATCAACATTTAATACAGACGATTAGGTCATGCAAAAACTATATTCTGCCTTTTTTCTCTCCAATCTTACTTTCATCTCTAAATTCTGACCAAGTCAGACTTAAAAAAAAAAAAGTCTTCTGTATTTAAAGTCCTGCAGCAGAAAACTGCAAAAAGTGGTTGCATTCTGTTGCATCTGGACTGAAATGGGGCCATAAAGTCGTAATCTTTGATATTTTGTTCCAGATGTACATTTTTCAACAAGGTAGCTTAAACACATCATGCTGATACACACCGAATGCTTCCTACTGCTGTAGCTTCACATTAAAAGCATTAACGTTAGAAACACCGGTAGACTTTTATTCTGAAGGAGTGACAGGAAATGCATTTCATCTCCACCATCTCAGCTGGGAATTCTTCATTAAAGGGACAATATTCCGTTTGGTTGAGCTGAGATTACTTGCTTGTATGACCAGTGAAACCAAATCAACCAGGAATTAAAGCTGCCAGATTATGATTTTAACAAAAATCAAACTCTAATAAATCACTTCGGTACAAATCTGGACATTTTGAAAATAATAACAAAGCAACAAAATCAACAATTCTGAATTAAAGCAAATGAATAAACACTGCTGTAATGATACAGTCCAGTCAACACAAAGTTTGATGATATTTTTGGGGAAATCAGTCGTTTCATTGTTTTCTCTGAATTGCAGCCGTGGGGCGGGTCTTCACCCTCAGCAGCTCTGGGATTGGTCGTTTGCTTTCCTGGTAAAAGTCCAATCCTGCGATCCACTCAATGTCTCTGACTCGTGACTGATGGAACCACATGTGGTCTTCCACCCAATGAGATTCAGGTTCAGCGCTCTGTGGGTTCAGAAAACACATGGTCACACATGACCACAAACCTGCTGCCACTGTGTAGGTCTGAAATGTCACCTGACCCCAGCGTTGGATTTCTTACTCTGCAGTTCTCCGAGTTGTCGGCTCTGTGAGGAAGCAGGAAGGACACAGTTTGTAGCTCGCCGTCACAGGCGGTCACGGTCAGGGCAGAGTCTTTGCAGCTGGTCACCACAGCAAAGTAATGCGTGGGCACAGAGATGTTGGTGCCAGACACAAACCTGGAATAACAGAGAAGCACAGACACGCTTCGCTAACAGATGTTAACTTGCAGAAGAGGTTTGTGACCATTCGGAAACATCGGTGCTGACATCAGCGGTGGCGGCAAACTTTCAGCTCATCACAAACGTGTTTTTGAAGTTTTGTGTAGGGCCAAAGGCTTGTTGGTGACGAGCTGCACTCGGCCTGGAGGGCCAGCGAGAGGATCCTAAAAGCTTATCAGACAGAAAGTCACCCCTTGCCAGATCTCCTTCTGTTTCACTGACCAATCAGATACATTTGTTAGTCTGACTCAGCTCAGGTGTGTACCCCTGAAAATCCCTTACGTTCACACAAACAGGATCGATTGATCCTGATTGATCGCCATTTTGTTTGATGTAGATACTATATTTTCAGAAAAACTGCCACCTGATGTCAAATCTTGGTGTCAGTAAATGTCGACATATTTGCTATGCAGTCGGCACACAATTAGTTTTACCAATGAAGTCAAAACTGAAGTAATTGTTCTGGTCCCCAAACACCTTGCAAACTTTTAAAATCCTGGTCCTCACCTACAAAGCTTTTCATGGTCAGGCACCATTTTATCTTAAAGAGCTCATAGTACCCTATCACCCATCCAGAACCTTACGCTCCCAGGATGCAGGGTTACTGGTGGTCCCAAGAATCTGCAAAAGCTTAGAATGGGACCCACTGCCCACATCAGGACAGGAGATCTTGTTACAACATTGACAACATTGACTCCTTGACCAATAGATCACACCTGATTCTGGATCAATAGATTACACAGACCTCTGGATTTATGGATTAGACATACTCCTGGACTCATGGATGTCTTATACATTCTCATAAATCTGTTATTGTCATGTGTTCGTGTTCTGTTCATCTGTGTTACACCTGTCTGTCCCAGGAAGAAGGATCCTCCTCTGTGGTTCTTCCTGAGGTTTCTTATTCTCCCTGTTTAGGGTTTTTTAAGTTTTTCCTAACCCGGTTTGAGGGTCCAAGGGCAGAGGGGGTCACATTTGTACAGTTTGTCAAAGCCCAGTGAGATAATGTGTAAATTGTGATTTGGGGCTTTACAAATAAAATTTGATTTGATTTGATTTGATTTGATAAGGGGAACATTAGTGTTTGAGAGATGGTCTGTTTACACTTTAAAACACATTGATGGAACATTAAATCAAATCAAAGATGTGGCAGACTTTAGCTGTGGCAGATTTTAGCTGTCGCAGTTAACTGTGGCAGATGTTAGCAGACGTTAGCTAATTATACGTTGCAAAATTAAAACAAATAAAAGAACAATTATAAGATAAGTTAAGATAAGTTAAGATAAGTTAAGTTAAGATGTACTTTTATTGATCCCCCTTGGGAGGAATTCAGGTTGACACAGCAGTACAAAAGTGAAAGAAGCAGCGCAGGATAAAAAGTACCAAAATAAGTCAACGCACAAGAAATGTAAAATCCTTCATTTCCATCATGGACAGCTGAAGGAAAGCTGTGTGCCTTGTATATCTTTGTCTGAAATAGAACTATGCCATCTGCAGCATTCATGTCCCGGTTGGAACCAAGCATCTGTACTTTAACGTAACCATGTAATTTTTTTGCCCAAACAGGATGAAAGGAAGGTAGACCTTTAGACATTTCGGGATATGGTGCTGGGGCGGCAGACACTAAAGTGCCCAATGTGTATCAGGGAAGAAGCACCGAGATAAGAAGTAAAGTCTTCATAACAAAACGTGCATGACAGACAACCTGGCGAGATATCTTTGGCTTCAGCAGTGAGTACACGGGCCTCTGAACTCTGAATTTCTGGTAAAATGAAGACCTCAGAGTAGTGCAGAAATCGAGGCTTTCAGAGAAACAGTGAAATGCTGATTGCACATCTGTCCACTTACTCCTGGATCTGCTCTGGAGAGTCGTACTGGCCGTCGTAGTTGTAATCAAAAACAGGTCCCATCACCACGTTGATTCCGTTGTAAATGGAGGCGTATTTCTTTAACAGGGTGCTGTGGAAGTAGTCCCAGACCTCTACAGGAGAAAACGTTGACGAGTGGCAGTCAGTCATTTTCCAGTGTCAACGCCCCCAACGTACAGTGCACAGTGGACAAATACTTCATCGTGATGTCAGAGCAAAAACATGTTTAGGCAGGTTAAATCAACAGACCACATGTTGTGCAGCACAGGTACTGCTGTAAAACTGACCAATAACTTACTCTTAAACTCCCGGTACATTGGCACCACATTACTCATTAGCAGAGCATCATACTGTTGGTTCGCCGTCGCGTTCAGATCTGCAAGAACACAACAGGAAACAGTGTTTACATGCTCAGGTGGTACAATCTGTGTTGTTCTCAGCATGAAAAGTCCAGTGTGTAGAATTCAAAATTATATATTTATAAAAATATAATGTTCATTGCTGTGTAATGACCTTAAATCAAAAACCAAAGTGTGTGTGTGTTTTTTTTTAACTGTAAAACCTCAAATAAACCTTCAAATAAGGACAAACAAAGTAATTCTGTTTCTCACTGCTGATGAAGCTCTGCAGGTGTTTCACATTAAAATCCCACAAAAACAACTGACAACTTACACTTTACATGAGTGAGGTGTTTTTGATTACACCGTGGTCAGAGATGTCATCACTGCCTGGGACAAAAAAACAACTTTATTTTTAAGATCAGAGGTGGGTTTTTGGTGTTGAACCACAACCACCATCCTTCACAAAACCTTCAGCCCGAGCTGAGAGCGCCAACACAAAACCAGCACAAGTGTCAGCAGACAGGCGTCAGTGGATAATTTTCTGCAAGATCCTGCTATGTGGCCAAGCAAGTATCCATTATGTTCCACAAAGGTTCCACAAAATATTGTTATATTCATCAAAAATGTAAGATTTTCCAATTTTCCTCAAACCTACTTCAGGAACTACTTTACATGTGAGGAGATGAGCCGTCGCAAACACTTCAGTGAAGACTGACAGAGAGCCAGTCACATGGTGTGGCAACAATCAGCTGACACTCAGTATCAACAAATCCAGAGAGCCTGACGCAAACTACAATGATGTTGACACGGATTCTTCACAACACCTCAAAACAAAGAAAATTTAAGGGAGAATTTTTCACAATTATCGTATGAATTCTTGAGTTCTGAATGTTCAAACTGTTGCATTTAGACATTCAACAGAAATGGAACAGGCGGATGAACAACCACAAAACAGAAAACTTCCAGTCACGGTTCTCTGGCACAGAGTACGATGATAAATCTTATTTCTTGTTCCTGTTTATTTAGGCTCCTCCTCATCTAATAAAACCTGCAAAACTAATTTCTGTTTTGTAAAATTGTATATATTGATTTTCTTTCATGAACATGTAATCATGAGGAGACAGGCGGCTGGCCTTTTGTATAACTAGCGACCGGTTATTTTAGGGTCATTTTCGGTAGCAGCAAGCTTCCTGGAGCTTGCTGTTATTGCTGTTTCCTGTGGTGCCGGTAAGCAGAATGTGTGTGATTGGTTCAGAGCGGCTATCGGCTGCTGACGCCTACTGGGTGGGTACAGGAAGCCGTGAGTCATGTTTCCACTGCTGTTGTACTCGTCACATCTGGGACTCGTCGACGCAGGTATCCTGACGTCCGCCCTCAAACAGCCCAGCATCACCGGTGGCAAGGGGTCCAAGTTATTCTGCAGGGATGCAAAAACCATTCCTTTATTCACAAATCCAAATAACGCAATAAAACATATGGTGTAAAAACATAAGAGTAAATCTGACTGGCTTGTTGATGGTGAAGGAGCTCCACAGGGGCATCAGGGTTTTGTGGCTGTAAGCGCTGATGAACCCCTCCTGGTGGAGGACGCAGTAACTCTGGTCCACCTGCAGCATCCGTGGATGGCCGAACGGCATGTGTTGCTTCTCTGAAGCCGAGACTGGAAATAAGCAGGAAGATGGGTTCAAGAAAGAGTTGTTTCCTTTGAATGTTTTCATTGAGAAGTGAAAGAGAGGTCAGAGATATTTAAGGTGCAGAATAATTTCCTCACCTTCCTCTGTGCTCAGATTCAGACGACTGTTGATAGCGTTTCCACTCTAAACAGAAAAGAAATGAGACTCTATTGAAGGAAATTAATGCTCTTTACCTAAAACAGTTTTCGCTTCAATAATTCAGTGTGGTTCAAGGTTGACATTCTTGACTTTCAGTGACATCGAGTGCTACCCATCATTTGATTTTCTCCTGTCACGTTTCTCCTCATATTGGTGCTATTTATTTATCTATTTATTTATGTGGTGCTATTTATGCATCGAATTGGGCGATTGAGATGTCCCTATCTCCATCCTCACTCCAATGAACAACTGGATGATCAAAGCAAAAAAAAAAAAAAAAAAAAATCCATTTGATAAACTCCTGAGTGAACTTGTGGTTTCTAACTCCCAGCGTAGAATCTGCACTTCCACATGTGTGTGAATGTGACAAACACTGTGAAGCTTTGAGAGGTGCACTAAAAAAATCGTATATAAAAAATAAAAAAGTCCAGTGGCTGTTCAACTCAAATGAGTACCAGATTTACAAAAGTCTGGCTCCTGACTTATATTAAACCCTTAAAAAGTATGTCTGCTATGTAAAATTATGTAACTTGATTTGTTTTTCTATGATATTGTGAGGCAGAGGGATCGAGCTGGAAAGCCAGTTGGTCCTGATGACACACAGGTAGAGGTAAGGAAGTGTCCAGGAGAGACAACAGTGGATAAACTGTTAAACATAATGTTGGACAGTGAGAAGATGCCTGAGGAATGGAGGAAGAGTATACTGGTGCAGATGTTTAAGAACAAGGTTGATGTGCAGAGATGTAGCAGCTACAGATGTATAAATCTGATGAACCACACGATGAAGACTTTGGAAAGAGTCGTGGAAGCGAGGCTGAGAAAAGAAGTGACGATTTGTGAGCAGCAGGATGGTTTCATGCAGAGAAAGATCACTACAGACGCCATGTTTGCTTTCAGGATGCTGATGGAGAAGTATAGAGAAGGTCAGAAAGAGCTGCATCGTGTCTTTGTGGATCTAGAGAAAGCCTACGACAGTGATGACAAAGTCCAGAGTGTGCCCCATGGAGTGTGTGGGGATAGCAACATGCTGCTTAAAGTTGAGATTATCCAAAACTTATAGAAACTCAGATGTAGGATGTTTTTGTTCTTTGTTAAACTTGGTAGTGTCTTGCATGTGTTTTCAGTGATTGCGCTGCAAATGAGATTTGTTTGGTTTTGCTACTGATTCCATGCGTGACGGTGGTCTGATGACATCGTTGTGATGATCCACCGCATCTCACTAACCAAAGAGGAGGGATTGTGGTCCCTGATTAGACAAACTTTTGCCACAAACTCCTGTGAATGTAACATGGGCGAGACCACATTCAAAGGTTCGAGGTGGTTCGGACTGTTAAAGTCATGTTGGTAATAGACTGGATGTCCAAGGTTGCCAGGAAGCTGGTTACAGGTTGAAGTTTAGGGACTAATGGCAGCGGTCAGCATTTCCCAACCAGCAGAAGCTAACCACACAGGCACTGCAGGACTGCCCTTATGTCTCTTTGCAATGAATACCAAAACTTGGAGAAGAAAGGGAGAACAAGCGATTCCACAGAAATAGTTCCAAGCCAAGAAACAGGTTGCAATAAGACTGTAGGTGATTGCTTTATGGATATGTAGCGCAATCTTATCAATTTTCAACTGTCACAGTTAAAAAAAATATGACAAATGCCTTATTAATACAATGGTAATAGAGCTGATTCAAAATTTAAAGCTAAGCTAAAGCAGCTAAAACAAACTAACAAATTAGGTTGGGGTAAAGCAAAGTGCAGCACATGCTAGCGTCCTCTCAGATTCATGCAGGGAATGGACAGATTCAGTGTTCTAATACTTCATCTATTAGATGCCCCTAATTTTCAGAAAATTAACTTTTAATACATTTTATCATTTCTGATGTGTCAAAATAATTTTGAAGGCAAACCTCACAAAGCTTGGTGGCACAAAGGCTGGCCTGTGGATCTTAAAGATGTCTAAAGGCAGCCACAACTCTCAGGGTTGTGCTAAACAGCCAAGAAACAAAGTTTGCTGCTGGGTTTTTCCGTGAAAAATGAAGGTTCAGTTTCCAGCACAAAGGAAGCGTGTCAGCCATTGTGGAACCAAAACATTGTTCTCCTTGCCCACTTTAACCCCAGGGAAGAGTAGAACAGATGGACAGACGGGAGTCAGCCACATTTGAATTAAAACTTGAAATAATAAAACTCTTTTCCTCTTTTTGTCCTTTTTTGGCTTCTAAAAACTAATCTGAGGCAAAAATAAGGAAATGTTTGTGAACGAGGTCACACGATGCTGTTACTGCTTTTCATAATGTCTCAGGAGGCTGTGAATGTGACACCCACCAGGGCTGGACAGAAGCATCCCAGGCCATCTGCAGGCTGGAGGCTGGTCAGCGGACACTGAGCTGGCGTGCTCTGCTCTGCGGGGAATCTGGGGTCGTAGTAGGGCTGCCTCAGCAGGTGGTTCAGACTGCCGTGGGTCCCGTTGTTGTCAGTAGGAGAAATCTGCAGCACGTCTGTGTGGAACAACATGTCACATGGATCAAGACAGCGACACAGATCAACAAACACAATGGTCCCAACATGGTGTGAATTCAGTCTGCAGGTCAACAGCATCATTCCTGTTCTCGGTCATTTGTCACATCAGACTCACCACACATGAGGTTGTACAGCTCGATGTTGGAAAAAGGGTCGATTTCTGTTTTGTAATGAAATTTTGGTCCATAACTTAGAAACATGGCCTGAAAGATCAGAGAGTAGCACATTTACAGAGGCAATGTTGAAAAAAAAGGCCCTGAGAGGGAAAAACTACTGTGCATCTTCAGTAAAACCATGTACTGTTAACATTTTCTCAACATATCAGAGGGAGAGCGTTGGTGCTCACATGCATGCTCTCAGCATCGTTGTCGTAGCCGTGAGTCCCACCGGAGCAGAAGGTGAGAGATCCTGGATATCTGTGAGCACAACCAATCAGATCAGAGAGGAGTGCAGAGCTCAGATGGATGTGTGATTAACATGCTGGCTTGAGTTAGAAGGAACGACGTCATGGTCAACACGGAGGGAGGAAATAACACAGTTAAAGATGACTGAAAATGATCAGACATGTACTCTAACTTTCCAGACAGTGGTACCTTCTCAAATCTCTGCACCAGCGTCTTTTGTTACAGATCGCTGCAGTCTCACTTACCACTTTTTATCAGGTTTTTAACAATTTTCAAAAGTTCTAAAACTAAGGTTACTAATAATCAACTCATTGGGCCAACCAAAAATGCCCACATGAAGACGGCAATGGATCAGTGTATTGATCCCCTGGTCTGCATTTCTTTTGGTGAAAATTGGACTCACTGTGAAAAAAACAAAAAAGCCACCTGGAGGCCATTGCTGATCTCAGATAATGTTGAAAATCTAAATGGATATCTGCAACTGTGCAACAAAATTGTCTTTGTGTTTAATTTGAACGCAACTGGACTTCTTGTAGTTCCTAGAACTGAAGAAGCCTCTTGGATGAGAGGCGAAACGTTTTCAAGGAACAACAAGAAGTCCAGTTGTCTCTAACTTAAACACCAAGACTATCCTGACCTGGATGTGTCACGATCTGCTCCTGGTTTTCCCTTCTACCAACCCAATCTACCTGCCTGCCCTAATCAACATCATTAGACTCACCTGTTCCCCCCAGCCAGCTCTTAACCAGCTCCTCCACACCCACTCTCTGCCAGATCGTCATCGCGTCATGTACTACCCTCCAGCACTCTGTTCCGGACGGATCTCCTGTTACCTAACCTGCCTTCTGCCCCTGACCACGTCTCCTCGTCTCTGCCCCGGTAACCTGACTTGCTTTCTGTCTTTGGACTTTGTATCTGCCCGCTCCCTGTCTGCCTGCAGTCAGCCCGGAGCCCCTCTCCGGAGACTCCGGCCCCATTCTGAACGTAGACTGTGCTTACCGAACAGGCTTCCTGACTGCCGTCCGTTAGGACTCGTGAACATTGTTAATAAAGTTCTGAACTGTGCCGGTCTAGATCTGTACTTTTCTTGGTCCACTCTCACACCTGTTACAGGATGACTAAGAATCTTCCCAGACATGTGCAACAAAATGAGGATCCAGCCTCCAACCGCTTTTGAAAATTTTGTTTTGAAATATTGATCTGCGGTGCTAATGATTCCATAACATCCCCGAATTTAGATTAGAACAAAATTAAGAATATGCTTAATAAGCACGATGGATACCTCTCAAACAGCCATTTTAGGTCAACCAAAACATTAACATCTTCAATGCGGCGGCTGTTGGCAAAGTGGAGGCGCTTTGGTAGGTGGGTCTTCAGATACGGTTTGGTCTTTTGGTCGGGCTTCTTGCACTGAAACAAAAAAAAAATTTGTTTCTTTTAATTTCATTTTATATTGTGTTTCGGTTTGGAAAAAATGCAGTATTTCAATTTTATGGCTATATTCCAATTTGAGCTTCTTCAGTGGCCCTTTGCTTCTAAATATGACGCTGGATTGACACTTGTACGCTGGATCGTTCATGGAGATGCTTGATTTAGGTGAGGTGGTCAGTGTCAAGAATATTAGAGGGGTCGGACTCAAAAGCAAACAGGCAGAACAAATTCAGTCTACAGATTTACTGGTAAGAGAAACCTTATAAAAATCAAGTAAGAGTTAAAAATCAAACAAACAGTTCAATAAAACAAACAAAATCTATAATGGGGGGGACACAAAAATCAAATCCAAACTCTAATCAAGTTTGGTGAAAAACGGAAAACATAGAGCACGGAGACATGGGATGTCCCATGTTGTTCACGAGAACAGCCTAAAGCCATCATAAGTAAATGTTTACCAGCTAGCTTTATTTTGAAAATCTAACAAGATGTTGCATAATCTAAAGGGTTTAGGTTTGAAGCATGGTCGCATGATTTAGTCAACATGGGAAATTGTGTTTATTTGGACAGATATTGTGATAAGATTTAAGCCCAGCAATAGTTTTCATTACTAAGCTGTTTTGTCACATGTTTTATCTTTATGAAATAATTATTTAGATATTACACCAGTGTGTAAGAAAACAGAGCATCCTGGTAACAGCTCTTGCTCTGCATTACCATTTATTCATGGCACCAACACTTTGTGATTTTGCTTGTTCTGTGATTACTTGTGCGGCTCTAAAGCTTGGTATGGCTGAAGAAGCTGCTGAAGCTTTCTGAGTGAACTCTGCTTCGTGTAAAACATGAATCGTGGGCGTTGGGGAGAATGCTGAAGTACTCACCGTCATGTTAGCGACAAGTCCGGCTGCATCCCCTGTCAAAAGAAAGAGAATGAAGGTCACACCAAACAGAGCACATCCTGATGGGGAAACGTCAGTCACATTTGCACGCTCAGCATTTATTTTACATCTATTAGCTGGTGTAGGAAGCTGTGGCTAAAGGTGGTCTCACTATTTGGTCAGATGACCATTTGGATCAGGTCGTTTTTAATGATTCAACAAACTGATTTTTTAGCAGATTTCCGATGAAGTTGATGAACATTTAATGGTGATCACATGTGGTCAGAGGGGTGTTTCCTTTAGTTCAGGGGATGGCAAAGAGCATTTGGCTACCAAAAAGCAAGATCAGCAATTACAGTGTTAATCTCCCATGCAGGTTGAGATTCAATAATCTGCCTCCTCTGCTGCTTTTCATGATGTAATTGTTACACACACACACACACACACACACACACACACACACAGGACATCAGATCACTTGTCACAAAACGCTGAGAGAACTCTCTTCTGTGAATAAAATCATATCTCAGATTCTCCGTCTGTGCCTCACACATGTTGTTCTGGGACCAATACGCTGTTCTGGACATCAAGAACCTTCATTCTTGTTCATTGTTTGTTTCACTCAGTGCCGCTGAATGACCATTGTCAGTCTCAGTCTGGAGTCAGCACACGAACATCACCCAAGTTTTTCACTCTTTGACAGAAAAACAATGTGATTCTCGATGTGCTGATAAAATGTGGAAGCTGCTGAGAACATGAAGACACAGGTGCACAGAGCTCAATATGAAGTCAAGTAGCTTCATCACCCCCCAGCGGCTGGCTGCGGTATAAGCATAGGGCATTTTTGTCAACAGTTTGGTTTTAATTAGTTACTGATGATTCAACAAACATCATGATTGACAGCACGCAGGTGTATCCCAGTCACTACTGCACAGCTCTGGGGATATTTCAGATGTTGTTATGCAACAAGAGGCATCAACCATCATTATGTAGGTCAGTCCTCGGGCTTGTTCAGAGCGGCTCATTAAGCAGCACGAGAGGAGGCTATTCCATGTGTGTTTACTCACACACTGTGTTATTGTTTTTGGCTCTGATGCGTCCAAACGGTCCCTCAGTAACCCAGTAGTTGCTGATGTTTCCCACCAGCTCCTGCAATACCTCCTTCCTGTTGCAGTTCGTCTCCTCCATACCTGGAACAGTAACCAGCCGATAAAATTGGAATGGTTCCATTACAAGGATTAGATCCATGACCTCGCTGTGACCCACTAGCGTTCAATATCAAAGATACCGTGGTCGGCCAGGATAATAATGTTGAGACAGCGGTGGAGGCCTATCTGCTTGAGGCCGTTCATGAGCTGACCCATGATCCTGTCTACGTCCTGGATTGCCAGAATCAGCTGCAGGAAGCAAAAGCACACAAAGATCATTCACTTTACTTCAACATGGCACAAACAAATCAAACTGAAAACATGACAGATTCATGGTGCTCGAACCTTTCAGCCACCAGTGTTCGAACAAGTAGAGGTTAAAAGACATTTTGTAGAACTCATTGGTAAAGACACCACTACTGATGGTGGACCATGTGCAAGGTTGATTGGCCTGTACAGCTGTGAGGTGTTTAAATGACATGAGGATGACTTTGGAACATCGCTGGCCCGTATGGACCGCCCCCTGTGGGTGGGCATGCATGTGGTCTGCAGAATAAATTCAAAATTGAAGTCTGAAGCTCTTCCTGTTACACTTTGGTTTAGTTTTGTCAGTGTGCAGAGCTCTACAGCGTCACATGTTCAGTCACTCTGGACTCTGCCGAGTAGAAAGAAGTGGTGTAACTGGGAAACTTGTGTGCCTTCATAAATCTGGATTGTTAAACTCAGATATTCACTGTAACGCTGGAAAAATCTGCTGCTTTCACTTTGAATTGAGTAGCACAATTTGAAATGATTGTTTTTCATTAATTCTAATCCAAAAAAGACCTCTGATCGAGGTGCCTTGATGCAACATGAACCATGAGTTTCAGATCGTTTTTCCTTTTCTCACTGTGACTCTGAATAGGCATGATGTTTCTCTCACTGCACACTATTACATGGACTAACAACACTAAAAACTCTGCCAGCTCGTACGGAGCATGTTCAAGGAAAATCAGAGGCTGACATTTCATCAGCTGGAAGTGTCTGGTTGGTGGTGCACAGGTTTGCTAAGGTTCTGGTGTTTGTTCCGTCTCTATGTATGACGGTCCAGACACACAATGTGTAGTCAGAAATTATCACTTTGACTTCCAGTGAGAGTTAGTGTTCAGAGGAGTGACAGCAAGTGTGCTCACATGGTGAAAACAGTAAAACAAGCTCTCTTCCTGAGTCTAGGTATTGAATAAAAAAACATGTCATCACAATGAAGTTGACCTTCTGTATACCACCCTGTTTGCAGTTATGCTGTGTAAAATGCACCCCCACACCAAACCGATGCTGGCTTATGAACAGATAAACAGCTGGGGGGTCTCTTTCTTCTTTATAATAACACCTGGAGAGAAAGTCAGGGCCTGTAATCACACATCATTTTGTAGATAATGTGTCCAATAAAGAAGTTTGATAACTGCATTGTTTGGGCAATGTCACATGCACGTAACTCATAAAGACTTGCTGAATGTAATTTTATTAATGAGCTTATTCAACCTTTATGGAACCTTTATGGCCCATCAGGACTTCAGACATTTTAATTGTGCCATAACGAGGCTTATCTGTGATCATCTGTGGTTGGCTGAACTCACCCCTCCGCTCACAGGACCGTAGCTGTGTCCAGACTTATCAGGTTCCTCCAGATACAGTGTGAAGAAGTCTGGTCTGGAGGGAAAAGGTCAATCATGCCAAATCAGACCAACAAAAAAAATCAAACACTGCTTTTATGAGGAGAGACCAACCTTTCATCATCGGGCAGCTGGAGCCACTTCAGCACGATAAACACTCGCTCTTCAAATGGAACCTTACTGAAAACAAAGAAAAGAGATTAAGAGTGAACAACGTTTCTGTTAAAGTGCCTTTTGAAGACACTTGGACGCTGGATTATTTATGTTTTGTGTGAATACTAGTAAGAGAAGGAGATCATATTTCTCTGGTTTTAGCTTCTACACAGTGGCTTCTTGTCAAATCTAGAATAGAGTCTAAAATCCGCCTCCTTACCTATGAAGCCTTAAATGGTTTTGCACCTTCCTATCTTAAAGAGCTTATAGTGCCTTGTTACCCAACTAGATCAACATGTTCCCAAAACGCAGGCTTACTTGTAGTTCCTAGGATCTACTAAAATTATTCCGGAAGGCCTTCAGCTTTCAGGCCCCTCTTCCCTGGAACCAGCTCCCAGTTCAGGTCCAGGGGGCAGATACCCTCTCTGTGTTTAAGAGTAGCTGAAAACCTTCCTTTGTGATAAAGTTTATAGTCAGTGCTGGCACAGGCCTGCACAGAGCTACGCTGCTATAGGGTTAGACTGCCGAGGGAATTCCCATGATGCAGTGAGCTCCTCTAACTCTCTTTCTTTATTCATTCCCGTCCCAGTAATGCTTGTTACTAACTTAACCTCTTCCCCAAAGTCCATGTGATTTCTCAGCTGAGGGTTTCTGTGAAACCTGGACGTAGTTTAACTGTCCACAGCCTGCTGGCTGGTGAAGGGGTGATCATGTGGCTCAGATTCAAAGATCAGCATCACCTAGCACCATTTTTCCATGGAGGAGAGAAGACTGTGTGACTTGGATCCTAGTCTGGATGGCCCAGCACCATCTGTACCCATGGACCACAATGACTTCTGAATCACCAGACTACACCTGCTTCTGGATCAATAGACTACGCATACCTGTGGATTTATAGATTCCACAAGCTCTTGGACACAAGGACTTCATAACATTGTTAATACTTTGTCATTTTCACGTTGTTGTGTTCTGTAAATGGGAAGAAGGATCCCTCCTCTGTGGTTCCTTTTTTTTTTTCCTGTCCAGGTTTTTTAATCAGGACCAAGATTAAATTGCAAATTTTTCAGGGATGTTTGAAAATATATTACCTGAGTCGTTTCAAAAATGTTAAAGTTGAAATTTGGATTTACAATCCTATCCTATCAAAACTGTGTTCGCCTCCAATTTAGATATTTATAAAAACTCAGATTCCACGTCTTTTTCTTTGAGAAATATGGACTCTTTGCTTCAATCTGAATAGAAAACCAAAAATGTTCCACTCAAATACAGAGTTCCAGAGATTTCTTTGAATTGAAGCCGTTGCTAAAACCATGCAAGTTGCGAACACAACAAAACCAAAAAATACAAAATTATGATGGCAGACGATGATAAACAGGCCTCCAAGTATTGATTCTACAGCAGCAGAAAAGGGCAGGAGGTAATGTCAAATATAAATTGGTTCATTTAGGTCATATAATGTTCACGATTATCTGCCAGCAGCATTTTATCAGCTGAGCTCCTGTCATCGCTGCTTCATCACTCATAATCACTTTGATAAGACAACATGATGGTAATACCAAAATTCACAGACTTATCTTTTCACTTTACTGCTGTTGCTTCAGAGACTTCAAACAAAGAACTAAAAGTTACCTGAGGGGAAACATGATGAAGAAATCTTAGACTCAACCCACTCACAAAACACAGTCACCAGAAGAAAACTTCAGCTTGTGCAAACCGAAGATATGTTTTTTCCTCATATGTCTCATACATCAACATTTCTACACAATGAGTCATTCTGAGTATGTGTCCAGGAGGTGATGAACTCATATGGACAAAGCACAAAGCCCAGCGCTCCCACAGCGTCCACCCAAAAACTGAAACGGAACATTTCAACATCATTCCTGGGTTGCAAAAATATGCAGTACCAATATTTATCCTCCTGACTGGGCTGCAAACCCACAAACACAAACACACACAGGCACTGAGAGGTGGGCGTTACCACTGTTTGGGCACTAGCCCAAAGAAAAACGACCAAAGGGAGCAGCACTTGCAAAACAAAGAGTCTTTACAGAGGGTTTCACTCAGAGCTGCTCGAACAGGCAGGTTTGATGT
>KV751393.1:173732-193282 GCA_001698575.1 Mola mola
AAAAATAAAAAAAAAAAAAAAAAAAAAAAAACTACATAAAAAATTAAATGAATAAAATAGCAGATACAACATGATCAGATTTCGGGCTGTGTGTTGGAATACTGAAGCGAGAACTCCCCTCACAGTAGAACTTTTTCTTTCTGGCTTCTTTTCTGGGCATCACATGATGTCTGTCACCACATACATGTGTCACATTCCGACTCACACGTGATGTCACGTGACAGCAAAGTCAGTACCACTTGCACACCTCAAGATTCTGCAGCCGGAGCACTGAAGGACTGTGGGAAAACCACTCTCACAGGCGACAGGGGTAAAGGGAGATAAGAAGTGACTCCGTCACAGAGCTGCTGATTCAACCACGTCAGTACCTTACTGAGCCTCGACTCTCAGCATTGAGACTTGTGCACGGCAGCAGAGAAGACACAAAAACTGTCTGATCAATCAGAACCCTGGTGTCTGTGTGAGCTCAGCGTGAGTCAGCTGGTCCTGAATGAACAGCGAGGGTTTGTCGCTATTTCCTCATGTCAAACTGAGACATCTGACAGAGAAGAGCGCTGTGGTCTGTTGTAAAAGACGCTAAAGTGAAAGAGCAGTAGTGACGTGCTGGATCGGTGCATATGGACAGATGGAGTGTCGTTTGCTTCTGTTGTTCTGGGTTTCAGCCTCTGATTGGCTGTAGTTGTCACACATCCTACTGGATGTTTAGCCTGCTAGAGATTTAGTCTCTGAGGCCTCCCGCGCTCACATACGCCGACTGGCGGCTGTTGACTGAAGGCCAATCTGTTCCAGGTCCGTTTTTTTGTCTGTTGGCGAGAGGAAGTGGATGTGGAGTTGTGCCCTGATGTAGGAAAGATGCCGTGAAAGTAGAGCTTCAGTGGATAAAATATGGTGAGGTGCCTTCTATGGCCCTTTAACTAACTGTTCCACTATAAAGTGGGCACTGTGTGAGCACTGATGCCCTGTAAATCATTGCCGCCCCTGAACCCAAAGAGCCTGAATCCAACCGTGTTTGTACACTTTCACATTCAGTACCCTGTTAAGTGTGAATCAGAACCTTAAGTTTGGCCTGCAGCAAACAGCTTATAAGAACAATAAAAGTGCTGTTTGAACATTAATCTTACATCAGGATCTGTTAGAAACTGAAGCTCAGCGGAGGAAACGGCGAGCAACCGAATTCCAGTAAGGACCGAAGATCACGCAAGTATGTGGTACAACATGGGGCAAGATGAGACTCTCCAGCCGTCCTCCAACTCAGAACTTTAACCCTCTGCAAACATTCTGAGTCATCAGTGTTCACGCATGCTTTGTTTGACAGTTTGGGAGTTGAGAGCGAGATTAGAAGGCATGAAATGTAGTACGACTAAGTCTCCAAGTATGGAGGGAGGACAGAGAGAGACAGGAGGCAGCTGGGAGCATGACAGCCTCACTCACCTTTCTTCAGGCCAAGACCCAGTCCCAGACCAAGGACCACGATCACCATGGACACTGCCAACACAGCGATCTGTGCCACATACGCAAACACAAAGAGACAGAAAACACATATCCTCAGTGCATTTACCTGTTAAACTTGTCTTTATCATTTCCAAGCACTAAAATGTGAGCACGTTATTTTCCCATTTCTGCCATTCTGTTTATTTTGCAAATACATTTAGCAAGCGTGCATGATTCGCCACTCTTACTGTGCCTGGGTGAGTAAAGTCACACACATTCTCAGTGTGCTCTAAAGAAGCGCATGAGTGCCTGAGCCGCGCTGGGATATGTGCAGCTATATGATAAGTGATAAAATTGTGCTGCTGGTAATATTCAAATTACCTTCAGCGTTTAGTCACTAATCTGTAAAGCCAACGATGCAACAGTGAGGTGAACATTACTCACCTGTCATTATCTGTAAGAGAACTCAGTAAATTATTCTAAACGTCGTGTCCAAGACCATTTGAGTCTCGTTTGAGTAATTTTTCAATGTATTAATGGTTAATATCAGCTCACAGTAAAGTGAGACGAGGTTACAGTCACATAATCCCAAAGCAAGACGTTTCTCCACTTCCTGTAGTTCTGTTCATCATCAGATAGTTGTGGTGAGAGACATCAGCTGTAGAGACGTCTTACTACATGAGACTTCACTTAAGGTGCTCAAAGTACCCAAAAACACACTTGAAAAACTGGAAATCGTGGCTCGGCTACTCGATAGTCCACAGCGCTCATTGGGAGAAGTTTCATGGAGGAACTGTGCAGAAGCACCTCGTGATGAGGGGACAGCAAAAACAAGTGAGGAAACACATTTTTTGGCTTTGAGGTGCACTTTCCTGTAATAAAAATACTTCAGTCAGAGCTTACATTCTATGAATCTTCTAAACTTGTGTTTGACGTAAAAAAAAAAAATAATGTCATTTCTCTCGGCCAATGCAGAAACGACGTCCGTACTCACAATGATGTTCTTTTTCTGTGACTTCTTCATGAAACCCATGGTTTGTTCGCAGGAGCGTCTCACACTGTGACAGAGACGCAGGGCGTCTGCAGTGACCTCTGGACTGCAGATGTGAGCTGTAGACAAGTAACTGATTGGCAGAAGGCGGCGATAACCTCACGTTTCTGTTTTTTCAGTCTGACGGCGACACCGCCGACACCTCTTGACTCCACAAAGTCACCGGAGCTTCAGGCTGAGGCTGAGGTGGTAATGATTAGCTACACCACACAAGACTCAACCTGCCAGTGGGTGTGATTGATTACATGAAATATTTATTGTTTTATTCTACAGGTATTAAGATTAACTACAGCAGCTCTTGCAGAAATCACTCTAAATAATGAGATAATGTGAGGTGTTGACCTTGATGTAATCTGCCACTCGCTCTATCAATTATTCGGAGGTAATTTCAAACTTTTAGCTTGGAATTAATAACCTTGCTTGATAAGATCTGATTTTATTTGGAGTTATAAAAAATCAGGACTTTTGCACTGACATCTTCGGCTCAGCACTGCAATAAAGTGGAGCAATATGGAGGTCATATCACGCCACATCCAGCTGCCATGTTAGTGTTCAGAACATATAAAATGTTTGTTTGTTTGTCAGAAATACACCTGGGTTCTGGGGGACATATCTGGGCTACTGGATGGAAATGGTTAGGATGTTTCCAACAAAAGCACCAAGATTCACGTTCAAATCAGCTTAAATATATGTGAAATAACAGGCAGATTACAACAAAAAGCTGCCATAAACAAAGTGCTGAGTTATTAAAACTACCCAGAGTCACAAAGTAAAATATTTAAAGGCAACATGTTTGAGAGTTGGTGATCTCGGTTGAGGATCTTTAAATGAAAGGGAGTTTGTGGAGCAAAGGGGGCAGGAGGCCAAGTAGTGCTTTACTCAGTGAGGGAAAATCTTTAAATCATTTGTACAGCAGTGCAGGTCGTGTAAAACATCAGTTTAATCAGCTCTCAGCTTAGATTTTTAAAATCTAAGCTGAGAGCAATAGCCTGAATCTCTGAATCTCTCTTGGAATGGCTGCTTTTGGAAAGTGCACCAAGAATTTTTAGAGGTCTCTATTTTGCTAATTCATAAAAAGACATTTTCGGTCAGTGAATTGACAAGGACTTTAAAATGTCAAAATGCCAATGTTTCAAACAAAGTACCAGCTTGACTAATTTATCATAAAGGACATTTTACAGGTTGCCATCAGCAGAACTTGGCTCTGGTGGCCCGACAACAGTGGGCATGTGACAGTTTGCATGGAGGTTCCATTCTCAGTTAAAGCGCCGCCTGAGACACTGACCTTCAACCTGATGACAACGAGCTGCTTCACCGAATGAAACGGCACTTTGTCCTCTGTGTGTAAAATCTCCCTGATCACAAGCATTGTGATAAAACAATCACAACTAACATGCATGTTTAATGCATAGCTACACGCATTCAAATTGCATCACTGACTTTTTGAAAATTTGAGGTAAAAAAAAGTGTTGAAACTCTATTTAACTTAAGTTTTCAGCAAAAGTAAAAATTTGGATCGAGATTTTTCAGCTTTAAAATCTGACAAGAAAACAGTTCCATTTTTTGTTATGGTACTGGACAATTCCTTAGGGTCTTCCTTGTGTTTCCAGTGCTCCCCTGTCTATCTCTCTGTTTGTTTTGTTTGTGTGGGTGTGTGTGTGTGTGTGTTGGCCTGGGCGTGGCTCTCCTGGCTCCTGGCTCTACACTCCTGTCTGCAATCAGCTCATCATCTGTTCCAGTCTGCTGACCTGCCTCATCAATTCATCAGCCTGCAGTATATCAGTATGCAGCTCTTCACCTGCTCATCGCCAGATCGTTGAATCCACTTAAGTGGTAGTTTACGCTCAGGCCTTGTCTTGAGATTTTCCCTAGTTGGTTGTGTATTAACTGTCTCTCCAGTACTCCTGGACCACTACTCGCCTGCCTGCCTGCCAGCTCTCCAACCCACGACCGCCTGCTTCCTCTTGCCAGCCCTCGCCCCTCTCCCTCACTCATCTCAGCCCTCCAGTCCTCTGCCTCGGGCTGCTTCATTCCCGCGTCATCCACCTCCATTCCCCCCACTTACCTAGCAATAAAGCCTGCTTCATCCGTACCCACGTTGTCCGTGTCTGCGTTTGGGTCCACCTCGCCACACACAACATTTTTGTTGTTTCTGAAATTGCTGACTTTAGCCCCTCTGGGACGCTTTAGGTGTTCCTCTGGTGCCATTGCTGGATCACCTCATTGAATAAAGACCAGGAAAAGTCTGTTTTTAGGAGTCCAACAAATTTAAAGTACCTGAAATGTTTATTGGACAAGTTGTGAGGCAGAACATGTTTGGTAGGGGGAAAGACAATGACATCAGGAGAAAGTGGAGAGATCCTTCTGCACCAAAAAGATTTGGCAAGTCATTCAGGTCGTCAAAGGCTACATAAGCTTATCCACTGATCACAGGGTGGTGGTACAAACCACACCTCGTCTTGTCCACGTGTCTAAGTGGCCTTGGGCAGAACACTGAACACCAAAAAGGTCTGGCCAGAGCCATGTGTGGTCACTTGCTGCCATTGGTTGTTCAAGTGTGAGTTGAAAGGGTTTCCACCCCTTTGTGACAGAATAATACTCCTCACCAAGTAGCACTCAGGAACAACACTAACAACCACAATTGTTCGGGAACAACCACATTGTCCAACAATCTTGGACAATGGGGTGTATGTTATTAATGTCATCCAGTCCAAACCACTGCTGACCTATGACACTCGCCACAATGCACATCCCAGTCAGCCTCGGAAAATAGCATCCGCAGCAGTTTCCAACCCCAACTTCACTCCACCCAGTCTTCACACAGCTTGAGAGCTGCTAAGACGTGGCAAACTGGGCATTAGTATCTCACTCCACAACGATAATGCTCCTCACCAAGTACCATTCAGGAACAACTCGAGCCAGAGAGCCCAAAGCCTTGAGCTGGCCTCAAAACTCCCCAGATCCCAAACCAATCAGGCCTTCATGAGATGTGATTGAAAACTTGGACCAAACAGAGGCTTCACGTCCCCACCTCAGTAGCCCCAAAAGATCTACTGGCAATGTTCTGGTGCCGGCTACCACAGGAAACCCTTAGACACTGTCTTAACAGATCAGAGCTCTTTTAGTCACATGAGAGGGACCAGTGTGATCTCAGCCAGGTCATTTTAATGTTGTGAATGATCATGTTGATCTATGACCTCCTCTTCATTTTCCAGCTAAAGTTAACAGTGCAAGGAAAAACACGAAAGTGATGGAAATACTCTTAAATAATCCAAGAAAGACTATTCCCAAATTCCGGATCTCTTACAGACATCCCTGCAACAGATACATGGTATAAACAGCTGTTGATAATATGTCCCATTGAAAACTTAAACCAACCTTTAAAATGTTAATAAAAGTTGAAAACATTGAAACCAATCTTGGACAACATGATATGTATGTTATTATTGTCATCCTAACATCAGGTTCCCACCTGCTTAAAGCTGTCATCAGCCCTGTACCTCGCCTGCAGTGTCCAGTCTCAATCACTGTTGATCTATGACACTCACCCCAAAGCAACAGCCCAGTCAGCCTCACAAAATAGCCTCCACAGTAATTGCCATCCCCAACTTCGCTCCACCCAGTCTTCACACAGCTTGCGAGCTGCTAAGACATGGCAAACTGGAATTTACTACTTTACTCCACAATGGACATTAGACTTCATCACAAACAAATCCTAGACAGTCCCCCCTCATAAGCAGGCTAAACATCTTCCTGTTCACACTGCAGAGCCATGACTGCAGTTCTGAGCAAAGAGGTAACTCCGACATTATCTGGCAGGCGTCATTCAACAGTAAGGAGGAGGAAGGAGGAAATTCAACAACCTTGCACAAGCTTCTGCCTGACATACTTACACAGAAGCGGATTGATTTTCTAACACCAACAAAACAGCAGAGCCACCAGCAGAGCAGAGGCACAGCCTGATTGTGCACATTACAAGCAGGAGCCATCTACCACATCCTCTGCTGTACCACAGAACCACACAGCGGCTTCCTTCCTCACTACCTTTACGGGACAACAGATCACATTTCATTGTACAAACCCGTATTATGCAATGTTGAATATTTTTGAAGTGGCAAACTGACCTAGGTGGAAACTATGGTTTGTTTTACTCACAAACATTCCTCTGACCTCAGTTTGTTAAACTGACGTACGTGTTTGCCATTATTAAACATGAGATCATCGTGCAGGCAGCGTTTCCCATCATGAGGTTGTCGTCTCTGCGTTGTATCAGCTTCACAGTGAGCAGAAATGTAGGTCATTCTGTGTGGCAAGAACTGTGTAAGGAAAAGATGGTGTATGCCATTGTTTCCATGGTCACGATGACCTGGGGGCTCTTACACAAGCCCAGATTACACCAGAGCTGAACAGAAAACTTTGACAGAAGTTTTGTTTGCGAATAGTGAGGTGGATAAACATTGGTTCAAGTGCTGTAACAGATGAGCAGGATTCTTCACCATCTTGGTGGTTACCTGCAAATATACAACGGTAATACCCCATTTCAAACAGAAAATACAACATTCATTTTACTACAAACCACATCACTGTGCCACTGTCAATGCAAACATTTGAAGAGCTTGTGATGGCGCTGACAAGCGTTACTGATTAACTTCTATATCTGAGTCATGTCACAAACACCAAAACAGGAACATCTGACCTAGTTTCCATCACAGAATGCAATATTGGTGTTTCTTCTGAAGGCAACTGGACTTTTTGTTTCTTGAAAACATTTTACCTCTCATTTTAGAGAGTTCTTCAGGTCTATATTTCTGGTAGGGAGTCCCCAGTATTTAACTTTGTCGAGGATCCTTCTTACTCAGGGTAGTGGGCAAAAGGTACAAAGCCCCGCCCCCAATCTGTGTGGCCCAGATCCATCCCCCATCAGATGGGTAAACACTCCCCCCGGTCATCATGTGAGTCGTTGGTTTGAGGTGTGAACTGTGGCAAAGTTTGCTTGGGAGGGATTTCAAAACTGCATTGCATGTGGCAGACAGTTGATGTCTGAGGCCACTTCTTCTGTTAAGTGATGGCTGTTCCAGCTTGACATAGATGGCCTCCTTTACTTCTCTCTCGAACCATCTATCCTCCCTGTCCAGCACATGCACATTCTCATCCTCAAAGGAGTGTCCCTTCTCCTTATTTTCCACATTCCTTTTTGTTTTGTTTTTTTTCCCTTATCTGTATTTTTCCAAAATTGTGTTTAGTGCAGTTTTCATGGGAAGTCCTCACACATTTTTTTATTCTAGCTGAAACAGAAACCATGTTGTTTTGTTTGAAATTTGAAATTCTACATCCTGCACTGGATGGCCAGGAGGAAAGTCGAGTACATACTGTAAGCAGCTGAAACAACATGGTCCTTGAAAATCCTGTGTGTGAATGTCTGCGTCCGTTTAGTTGTCACTCTCGAAGGTGTGCAGGTAGGTTTTAAGGCTCAGGGTTCTGGTGTAGGTGAGGTTGGTGGAGTGGTAGAGGTCCAGGCCCGTCAGGAGCTCCACGTCTCGGACTCGGGTCACGTGGTCTTCGACCCACTTGGACTCGTCCTCGGCGTTCTGCTGAGACACACGCATGAAGTGTTTACTGTTAGGACTTTCTTCATCGAAGCTCATGTTTTCAACAAAGTTTGTAAGCTGCTGTGAATGAAGGACTGAAAATCATAAAGCAATGATTTTTAAAAAAGAAACTAAAAACTTAAGGTGGTGTGTTGGACATGTTTGCTTTAAGTTAAAAACCCAACTATTTATTTATAGTTACTCTTTATGAGTGAGCCCTGCTCAATATTCATGTAAGTACATATGTATGACTGTATGCAGATGATAGTGTTCCATATGATATTATTTTATCCAATCATCCATCCAGAAATGATTAGTTTTCATAAAACTAGAATAAAATAAATGCAACACTTGAGAAGATCCTCCATTTACTGTGGTTGTATTTTTAATGTTTTCAGTTCACAGCAAATCATGTTCAGTCCTGCCCCCACGATATGATGAATTTTTACTAAATTCATTCAGACTTCTGACCAGTGACAGCAACTGACATTGTAGAGGTTTCGTACTTGTTCATCTGAGAGCTGGAAGGAGAAGTTCAATCATGGCGGCTGTTAGCATGTTAGCATGGCCGAGGTGGATTATTTACTTTGTCATCCGTTTAAAAACACACTGACTACACTGCCCATTGAGCGAGACTTTATCTAAAAATCACCCTATTGCAGACATACGACAATTACTTGTTTACAGCCCAGAACGACCCTCGACGTGAGCTTCTTTTCAAATGAGAGAGGTCGATTTTTCATGCCATTTAAAGGGCGGTCATACGTTTCCCATAGTTTCTCATCTACATACTTCCTGTTTGTGTTCTGTGATGACAGCAGCTTGACTGTGGTTAACTGTCTTATCGAGGGCATGCAGTTTTTAAAAACTTGTGGCACAATATTTCAATGAAAACATCTGAAATCTGTTGGCAGCTGGAACACATTGTGAACACATCATGTAGATTTTCCCTGTTAGGTTCCTGTTCTGACACTGATTCTGTTCACTGATTCGGTTCTGTCCTATTATGTAGTCTTCTGTCATTCTTGCAGTTTGTTTTTTAATTGCATATGTTGATGTGCATGTTGGTAAATTCATGTGAGAGTTTTCTTGGCAAACAGTTACTCTGTTAATTTGTGTTGCTGTAGGAAAATGGGAAATATTTCTTGTCCACCCGACCACAAAAAGATAACATCGTACTAGCAAGGGTCAATAACACTGTGGATACTTAACAGTAAAAAATCTGGACCGTATGGATTAGCTAACTATCATGTTATCGTCTGCAAACTGATATTAAGCTTTTCACCAACAAACAAGAGATGTGTTTTGTCAGCTGAGGTTTACTGACAAGAACTATTTTTAATGTGATTGTTATTACACTTGTTCAGGCTTAACAGCAATGAGAGAACTGTGGGATTGTTTTAGATTAACCTTTAAACAGCTGTCTGAAGGCAGCAGATCTGTTCATCTGCAGACTGCAAGACTGCACAAGTGCACACTGTGTTTACCTTAATTAAATTTTATTCAGCAGACTCTGGCAACACAAGTGCACAAACCTGTTTCTGAGCAGGAGAATGGGTGTTACTTTGGAAAGGTTGTGCACACCTTTCCAAAGTGTGTGGTGGAAATAGTGAGGGGCATCGGTGAGACACGCCAGGGATTTCATGCCACCACGAAAATGGCACCGTTACTCAATCCCCATTCTTACAGAAAGGCTAAATCAGATTAGACATTATGCTGATTCATCATTACATCATTGTTTTCTTTCCAGTATATCAATTAAATGGAGTACAATTATGCAAATATTAGTGTTGGTTTTCTCTGGAAAAATAAGAATTAGTAGTGAAACTGATCAACTGATCAGCTTTTATTGGCAACAGTAAAAATTTCAATGATTTTCTTACGAAAACTCATTCTGATAAAATACTGTCTTTTTGAGTTTTTAAGATCGGACACAAGGCTGCCTGTGATCTTCTGTTTGGTAACAATAAATCAACTAATTCAAAATGATGGATCAACAATAAACACAGAAATCTGGATAGTGCAGCACTGAATTATTGGCTATGACCAAACCAAAATCAAGCGGTAACTTTCACTCAGAAATGATTTATCAGGTTTTTGACAGAATTTATAGATTAATTGATACTGATAATAATGTCCTAAAATCAATACTGAATCTTTTGGTACAACTGCTGCTGCATTGCAGCTTTACTGACATAAGACTAGATTTATCGAATCAAATCAAGTCAAATCAAATTTTATTTGTACAGCCCAAAATCACAATTTACACGTTATCTCACTGGGCTTTGACAAACTGTACAGATGTGACATCCTCTGCCCTCAAACCCTCAAACCGGGTGAGGAAAAACTTAAAAAACCCTAAACAGGGAAAATAAGAAACCTCAGGAAGAACCAAAGGGGAGGATCCTTCTTCCTGGGACGGACAGACGTGCAATAAATGTCACTTGAACTTCTTCAATAATAAAATTAGACTTATCAGAGAAAATATCCTACACTCCACAGATTCCAGTTCAGCAACAGGAATTATAGAGGCTGTTATTAGTCCTGATGTGTGTTTGGAAAGCTTCCATCCAATTGACCTTAAGGAACTAACGACAACATTATCTTCATCTAAATCATCAACCTGTATACTAGACCCCATACCTACTAGGTTGCTCAAAGAGGTTTTACCCCTAATTAGAAATCCACTACTAAACATTATCAATCTAGCCCTTGTAACAGGTTATGTGCCCCAGACATTTAAAGTCGCTGTAATTAAACCGCTCCTAAAAAAAACCTACCCTAGACCCAGAAGTTTTAGCCAACTATAGACCAATATCCAACCTCCCCTTTCTTTCAAAGATTCTAGAGAAAGCAGTAGCGAAACAACTATGTGGCTTTCTTCAGTATAATAGTCTATTTGAAGAGTTTCAGTCAGGTTTTAGAAAGCATCACAGCACAGAAACGGCATTGGTAAAAGTTACAAATGACCTCCTCACTGCATCTGATGCAGGACTTATCTCTATACTAGTCTTATTAGATCTTAGTGCAGCTTTTGACACTATCGATCATCACATCTTACTACAGAGGATGGAACACCAAATTGGCATTAAAGGATCTGCTCTAAGATGGTTTAAGTCCTACCTATCTGATAGATATAATTTTGTTCATGTTAATGATGAATCATCAAGATATGACAAGGTTAGTCATGGAGTCCCACAAGGTTCTGTGCTTGGACCATTACTATTTACTCTATATATGCTTCCTGTAGGTAAAATTATTAGAAAGCACTCCATACATTTTCACTGTTATGCAGATGACACACAACTATACTTATCAATGAAGCCAGATGAAACCCATCAGTTAGCTAATCTACAGTCATGTCTTAAGGACATTAAAAACTGGATGTTTCATAACTTTTTAATGTTAAACTCTGACAAAACTGAAGTCATTGTGCTGGGCCCCAAACACATTAGAGACTCATTATCCAGCAACATAGTTAATCTGGATGGCATTGCCTTGGCCTCCAGCACCACTGTCAGAAACCTGGGTGTTATCTTTGACCAGGAGCTGTCTTTTAAATCACATGTTAAACAGATTTCAAGGACCGCCTTCTTTCACCTCCGTAACATTGCTAAAATCCGGCACATCCTGTCTCAACAAGATGCAGAAAAACTAGTTCATGCGTTTGTTACTTCCAGGCTGGACTACTGTAATTCTTTATTTTCAGGTTGCCCTAACAAAATTTTAAAAACTCTTCAGTTAATCCAAAATGCAGCAGCGCGTGTACTGACTAGAACTAATATCAGAGACCATATTTCCCCCATACTGGCTTCTCTGCACTGGCTCCCAGTTAAATTCAGAATAGAATTTAAAATCCTTGTTCTCACCTACAAAGCTATTCATGGTCAGTCACCATCTTATCTTGAACAGCTCATAGTACCCTATCGCCCATCCAGAACCTTACGCTCCCAGGATGCAGGGTTATTGGTGATCCCAAGAATTTCCAAAAGTAGAATGGGAGGCAGAGCTTTCAGCTATCAAGCTCCTCTCCTGTGGAACTATCTTCCAGTCTTGGTACGGGAGGCAGACACACTCTCTGATTTTAAGAGTAGGCTTAAAACCTTCCTTTTTGATAAAGCTTATAGTTAAGGCTGGCCTATCTAGCCCTTAGTTATGCTGCTATAGGCTTAGGTTGCTGGGGGAACACTCCATGATTCACTGAGCTTTCTTCTCTCCCCCCTCTGACTCCGACTCCTTCTCTGCTCCTGTAAATGTCCATATCCTTACACTAACTTTACTTCTTCCCCGGAGTCGTTGTGCTTTACCATCCTGCAGGTTTTTCTAGGTCGCGGTGGGAGGTGCTGCTGTGGTCCTGCCTGATGCCTCCTGGCCACATTAGGAAAGGAGATCCTGTGACTTGGATCCTGTGACTTGGATCCTAGGCTGGATTTCCAAGTGCAAATCGGGACCCACAGATCACAATGGCTTCTGGATCAATAGACTACACCTGCTTCTGGACCACTACACTTCACATATCCCTGGATTTACAGATTCTACATACTCTTGGACTCAGCAACACCCAGATCTTCCTACATGGAGTACAATGACTCCTGGACCAACAGAGTCCACCTGCGTCTGGATCACTAGACTTTCCATACATCCGGACTCATAGAATCCACAGACTCTGGGACTCATGGATGTTTTATACATTCTAAATGAACTGTTGTTATCATGTTTTTGTGTTCTGTACAAGTGACATTTATTGCACGTCTGTCCGTCCTAGGAAGAAGGATCCCTCCTCTGTGGCTCTTCCTGAGGTTTCTTATTTTCCCTGTTTAGGGTTTTTTAAGTTTTTCCTCACCCGGTTCGAGGGTCTAAGGGCAGAGGATGTCACATCTGTACAGTTTGTCAAAGCCCAGTGAGATAATGTGTAAATTGTGATTTCCGTCTATACAAATAAAATTTGATTTGATTTGACTTGTACAGAACACAACAACATGATAATAACAGTTCTAGTCTGTACATGCGATGCTGCATTCTGGATTAACTGAAGAGTCTTTAAAATCCCTTTAGAGCAGCCTGAAAATAAAGAATTACAGTAATCCAGCCTGGAAGTAACAAACGCGTGAACTAGTTTTTCTGCATCTTGTTGAGACAGGATGTGCCGGATTTTAGCAATGTTACGGAGGTGAAAGAAGGCGGTCCTTGAAATCTGTTTTACATGTGAGTTAAAAGACAGCTCCTGGTCAAAGATAACGCCCAGG
The DNA here is from genome assembly GCA_001698575.1 of Mola mola. Taxonomy (NCBI): domain Eukaryota; kingdom Metazoa; phylum Chordata; class Actinopteri; order Tetraodontiformes; family Molidae; genus Mola; species Mola mola. The sequence continues at coordinate 187,049 of KV751393.1, forward strand.
TTTCTGACAGTGGTGCTGGAGGCCAAGGCAATGCCATCCAGATTAACTATGTTGTTGGATAATCAGTCTCTAATGCGTTTAGGGCCCAGCACAATGACTCCTGATGACAGTTTTGAAGTGAAACATCCAAACACGCCCAGCATGTGTGAACGTGTTTCCCATTTGTTTCTCCTTGAATCTATAGGTCTGTGGTTTGTTTACTGAGCCACGCCTCCATCCCTCGTTACCATTATGTTAATGACTGTTTTTATTATGAAGGGCTGTGTCAGATCATGTGTGTAATTAACAGCTCGCACACGTCTACAACGTCATCACCCCGTGCTGTGGGACGTGATCTGCCCCTTCCAGTAGGAGGAAACATCTCAGAGTCGTGGGAATTAAGTGTTTCAATATTCGGACGTAATCTGCATTAACTCTTCAAATAAAGGCCAGATTGTGATAACATGAAAACGTTCCTGTAAAATTAAGGGTTCTTGTTGACTGTTGTCAGTTTCATCAAGTTTTTTGAAAGTTTGGTTTGTCAGAGCACTAAAGTTTGTCATTGCTGGGAGACAGCACTCTGGGATACCTGCATCTGCTGTGCCTTTTACCGTGATCAGTGGTGAATTACAGGCAGGCACACAGCAAGGTGTCATTTACAGTCACCCTACCCTCAGGCGCTGTGGAAATGGCAGCTTCAGGAAGAAAGTGTCATTTGTGGGGAGCTCTTTGGATCGAGTAACATTTTTCAGCTCTCAGTCAATTTCCTTGGTAAAACCCAGAAAACAGTTATTCAGAGACCCAGTGAACTTTTGTTCCGAAAAAAATTCCATCAGGGTTTCCCACCAGAAAGGGAAGTAAGGACGGTTTCACTGTGATGTTGTCCTTCATTTTCCTCAGCAAAGTCATTCTACACTGTCAAAACATTTTCTAAAACTACAGATCCTCCATCAACAATCTGGATGTGGAAATACAACACATACAACCACAGAACAACTGTGCACGAATCCATGGGGCAGATCAGGTGACTGACGCTTCTCTTACAAGGTGATATTATTTGCATCTCTGCCCGCTGGGAGCAGCTCTTGTTATTTGGCTCTTTCATAGGATATTTGATGGTAAATGACAGCAAATGTTGTCCATTTATACAGCAGTTTTTTCACCATTCTGACCCCTCAGAGCACTTTAAACACATGTCAGCATTCACACACACTCGGATACACACATCTTGAATGTGTGTATGGGGACCTTGTTGGTCACCTGTGAACATCTAAAATTAGTTCTTCAGAGCTTGTTAGACAACTATCTACCTGAGCGTCTGCAAGGACCGATTCAGGAGCTCCACAGACACCTAAAAGAAGTTCAGGACCTGATCCACCCTGAAACGTGCTTTCCCTGCAGTCTGTGGTACATGTACCTGCATATTTAGCGAAAGATCAACGACACAGGGCTGTAAAGTTCTCCATGGTGTCCGTGGTGACCTTCCATAAAACATTGTCACTCAGCGTCACAACGTTGTGAAAATTGTCAGTTAGATCACTGGCCCAGCTGCTCCCAGGTCAGCAGACGGCCTTCGGTTCAGCTCGCCTCAGTGAGAAACAGTGTTCTCCTGCAAACTCCGATGTGGTGAAGATCTGACGATGGCAGATATTCAGGATGCTTAAATGCTTCATATAGTCAAATATTTCCCTTGCAAAATTTTTACTATAAATTCGACCGGGTCAGTTGAGAGGTTGCATTTGTTGCTTTATTTTAACCAATAAACAGCCTGTCTGAAGCCTGATTTTGAGTCCTGTGGTGATGATGAACATTTGAAAGATATTTTTAAAATTAACCTTCATTCTGGCTCTCGAATGAACATCAATGAACAAGACGATAAGGTGACGATTTTTAGGGGACTCTTTGCTCCGTGGGTTGTATGAAAGAAATGTGCGTATTTGAGTTTCATAGTATAAAACTTAACTTGTCTATGATCACAATCTGTTTTCCAGATGACAGGAAGTACAAAACTAATAACGTTTTTCAATGAGATATAACACTTTGCTGGAGGATTCTATTATGGAGGAACCCTGAGGGTGTGGTCGATGTATGGCACACATATTAGTCGGATAATCTGCTGTTTTAATCATATATGGGACATGTCATAATATGGCCTTCTGTAACATTTGTGTTGAGACAAAAATTCTATTGGATGATTCAGTTTCTGCATTTAGAGGCTGACAGGATGAAAAGTGAAGCGTGTGTGCTGTGATGGTGTGAGCATGTATATAGGTCACGGAACGATCAGACCTTTCCAAGTCTGATAAATAATCCTGTTCATCCTGTACGGCAGCTCCGAGTGCTGATTGTTGGGAACAACAACACTCCGCCCTCTGAGCTCAGACAGATTTTCCAGGATGACATCAGTAGTCTTATGAAATTGAGGTAAATGTCACCAGAGCTGCAAATGTTACTACGAGCTCCTGCAAATGTCAGAAAAACAACAAATGATGGGACCTGAAGCTGAAGTTTGATTTTACACACCAACAGAAACACATTCACTGCGTCAGGTTTCACATCCGCGAAAACTGAGCTTGAAAAAACAACAATTATGTTGAAATAAACAGGGGATCTTGGTCTTAATGCAGCGCCTTCAGATGATTTGCTGTAGATTATTGTTGTGTCTACTGTCTAACCTGTGTGAGCTGCCTTTGAGTCTACAGTTGTCATTTAAACATTTATACTGTGTTTTTGTGTCATAAGGCTCACAGTGAACGAAGTCCAAGATGGACGCTCAGAGGCCCCACAGCAGCTGTTGACTGGACAAACATGAGTGGCTTCCATCAGCGTTTGATGCACCTGTGTAAGTTCAAAACATTTAAGTTTTCGCTCATTCTCACAATTCAACAGAGAAAGCACAACTATTTGCTTTCACTTATGATAATTAAGTTTTTCTATACATGTGGTGCTCCCCCCGGTGTCTGTCTCCAGCTGACAACAGAAACAAGAAGGAATGGGTCCTTTCACGTTAGACAGTCCCCAGACTGCGGCAGTAACCGTCTTGTAGTTTTGCGTCCGAAGCCAACGCCCGCCGTGAGCCAGGTTCTGCTCCGAGGTTCTCCTGTTACGGTAGCTTTCATCGTGATTGGATTGTTGGTCCAAATCTCCAAGTCGGGTGTCCACCTGCTCTTCATGGAAAGACAGGAGACAAAGGTTTGTTGGACTTTGGTGCTAAACAAACAAAAACTGACTTGACAAAAATGTCACAAATCAAGTGTGGGGCTTATTGGACTGTCAGTGGCACTGCTCAGGAAAGCACTGGACAAACTAGATTTTGAGCTGATGAAGGCATTCTGTGAAAAGGAAAGATCAGCACAATGATTTCAGTTTGTCGTGAGAGGAGCATGAACTTGTCAACACACACGCACCTCGTCAGCTAACCAGCCTGAAACCAGCTACCTGCAGATGAAGTGTAGCTTAAAGCTGAGCTGCAGCCAAACACAGCGAAAACGACAATGTAACAGTTTCCTCCTGTTTTGGCGTCAGGTTGGAGTGAGGAGGGCAGCATGAGATCTGAGCACAAATCTGAAAGCAGAAGCCAGTGAGCTTCTCTGCAATGTGGCTCTGGGGAACTTCTGGGAAAAAGAAAGATGGCCCAGCACAGCGATTCCTGCGGAGCTGCACGATTCACCTGAGCACTCCTGTCAGCGTCCAAACACAAGCGTGACGACAATTTGGAGAGTCTTTCATTACAGCATGACACTGTCGATGACACTGTCATCACTTTTTCACAATAATTTGAGTAAAAATCTGTGCAACACAACACACAGACGTGTTGGACATAACGTTGTTATTTTGACTTTCTAAACTAAAATTAGAGCCATATTTCACAGAATCTGTCATATTTTGGAGCTGCTCTGGGTTTTCGTCGCAGGATGACCTGAAGCGTAAAATGTTATGAACCATGAACACACTGAACATTTGATGACTGTGTGGTGGAAAAATCCCATCACATGTTTTTCATATGATTACATCATCGCCGTGAGTCACTGTCATGAAAAAAAAAAAAGCTTTTTACATTCCTGCAACACACGATTCACACCTCCGCACCGTGCACACAGGAGTGTGTGTGAGTCAGTGTCACACTCACACTGCAGGACGAGTCCAGTACCTCGTCACCGCTCAGCCTGGAGTTTAATGAAGCTCCTTTGTGGAGGATGACCATAAACAGCACAAGTGAGAACTGTAGAACCAGAAAGGTTCTGAAGCAACTTCCTGACCCAGATCCAAATCTGTCCTACGTGTCCACTGCTGGTTCAGGCCGGGATTTCAAGATATTCTTCACATTGAAACAGAGGAGTCTATGTGATCACAGTTGAGTCTTAAAAACGGCAGAAGGGAACGCCCCGCATTAGTTGTCGTCCAGGGACAGTTCTGCGTGTGCTGTGAGATTATCTGGAAACTTCTGTACAAAAGACGAGAAACATTCAAAGACAAGAGCCGTCAAAATGTTCTGTGTGGAGCTTCTTCCGGAAACTCAGCAGCTTTCTCTCCAGATGAAGTTCCTCTGATGACAGCCGGCGTGCAGCATTAACGGCCACCTCTGTAGAGCTGAAGACGGTGGCTCGCTCATTCCGTGCAAGGCCAGGAGGTCACACTCTGGTGGCTTTAGTTGACTTTAAAATCTCATCCAGAAGACCAGAAAAGTGGAGGATCCATGTGAAGATCTGCTGAGATGCAGCAGTGACCTCGCTGGTGACCATAAATTGCATAAAGGCGTGAGTGTGAGCGCGAGCGCTTGATGACCTGGAGACTATTTCCTGTAACACTGGGATAGGCTCCACCCCCAAAGACCCTGCGCACGATACACAGTGATGCACATGGACGGGTGGATGATGCATGATGGATGATGGATGTGTGGATGGACAGATGATGGATGTGTGGATGAATAGATGGGTGGATGGATGAGTGGATGAATGGGTGGATAGATAGATGGGTGGGTGGGTGGATGAATAGTTGGATGGATAGATGGATGGATTAATGGGTGAATGATTGGATAGATAGACAGATGGGTTGATGGATGGGTGAATGAATGAGTGGATGGATGGGTGGATGGATGGATGTGTGGATGGATGGATGAATGGATGGATGGATGGATGGGCAGATGATGGATGTGTGGATGGATGGATGGATGGATGGATGGATGGACAGATGAAGGATGTGTGGATGGATGGATGAATGGATGGATGGATGGATGGATGGGCAGATGATGGATGTGTGGATGGATGAATGGATGGATGGATGGATGGATGGGCAGATGATGGATGTGTGGATGGATGAATGGATGGATGGATGGATGGATGGGCAGATGATGGATGTGTGGATGGATGAATGGATGGATGGATGGATGGATGGGCAGATGATGGATGTGTGGATGGATGAATGGATGGATGGATGGATGGATGGGCAGATGATGGATGTGTGGATGGATGAATGGATGGATGGATGGATGGATGGGCAGATGATGGATGTGTGGATGGATGAATGGATGGATGGATGGATGGATGGGCAGATGATGGATGTGTGGATGGATGAATGGATGGATGGATGGATGGATGGGCAGATGATGGATGTGTGGATGGATGAATGGATGGATGGATGGATGGATGGGCAGATGATGGATGTGTGGATGGATGAATGGATGGATGGATGGATGGATGGGCAGATGATGGATGTGTGGATGGATGAATGGATGGATGGATGGATGGATGGGCAGATGATGGATGTGTGGATGGATGAATGGATGGATGGATGGATGGATGGGCAGATGATGGATGTGTGGATGGATGAATGGATGGATGGATGGATGGATGGGCAGATGATGGATGTGTGGATGGATGAATGGATGGATGGATGGATGGATGGGCAGATGATGGATGTGTGGATGGATGAATGGATGGATGGATGGATGGATGGGCAGATGATGGATGTGTGGATGGATGAATGGATGGATGGATGGATGGATGGATGTGTGGATGAATGGGTGGATAGATAGATGGGTGGATGGATGAGTGGATGAATGGGTGGATGGGTGGGTGGGTGGGTGGATGAATAGTTGGATGGATAGATGGATGGATTAATGGGTGAATGATTGGATAGATAGACAGATGGGTTGATGGATGGGTGAATGAATGAGTGGATGGATGGGTGGATGGATGGACAGATGATGGCTGTGTGGATGGATGGATGGATGGATGGATGGATGGATGGGCAGAT
>KV751393.1:194009-225218 GCA_001698575.1 Mola mola
TGGATGGATGGATGGATGGATGTGTGGATGGATGGATGATGGATGTGTGGATGGATGAATGGATGGATGAATGGATGGATGGATGGGCAGATGATGGATGTGTGGAAGGATGGATGGATGGATGGATGGATGGATGTGTGGATGGATGGATGGATGGAAAGATGAAGGATGTGTGGATGGATGAATGGATGGATGGATGGATGGACAGATGATGGATGGATGGATGGATGGATGGACAGATGATGGATGTGTGGATGGATGAATGGATGGATGAATGGATGGATGGATGGACAGATGATGGATGTGTGGATGGATGGATGGATGGATGTGTGGATGGATGGATGGATGGATGGATGTGTGGATGGATGAATTGATGGATGAATGGATGGATGGATGGATGTGTGGATGGATGGATGGATGGATGTGTGGATGGATGGATGGACAGATTTCTACCATAAACAGCACCCTCATGCTGCTCATCGTTCACACAGTCATCTGGCACCAGGGCTGATCAGCTCACCGTCCTTCCTGTGTCACATCCTGCTGGACAAACTTCTTCCTGTTTTCTGTGATTCAGGTTGGCTTCAGCGCCTTGACTTGCAGATCAGACAACACTTCTTCGTTCCAAACTGCTGCAGTGCTCACACCACTGCTGCTCAAACTTTTCCTCTTTCTCTCACAATTCCCATCGTTCGCGGCGTCCTCTTCCTCCCAGGGTTACTTTTGCCGCTGTTGGGCTGGCTGGGTTTACGAGGCCGACGTCGCCACGCAGAGAGACTGCGAGCAGCAGCAGAGCGCGGTCTCGAGATGACGCGTCAGGTTTAACAGGCCTCCTGGTTGTAGAAGGTTTCATTAAAACCACTCAACCAGTCCTGGAGAGGAAAATACTGTGAAGTTATGCGTAGCATTTTTAATTTATAGGCAGTTATTCCACTGGGATATTTATAGTGTGGATTGAATAATTTAACAAGTTGGTCGTCAGTGAAAGATGGTTGGAAAGGTCGAGTGCAGGAAAAAAAAAGCTCACATGATGAATTTATCAATCACGACCGTCTCAGCGCTTTATAGAGATAGAGATAGAGAGATATTAATTAATTATTAGTTGTTGTCTGATATTTTAAATGGTCAAACATTGATCGCAGCCATGAGCCACAGCATTAGAACCACTGACAAATGAAGTGAAGGAAAAAAACGATCTTGTACAATTTAAAGCTCAGGTGGATGTTCGTTGTACAAGAACCACCCAGCAGAACAACACTGAGGACAGGACTGACATGGACACACCAGACAATCTCATTTCTCAGTCAAACAAATGCATTTATTCAAGTTTCACACCAAAACAAGTTTCACACCATTTTCTTTTTCTTGTCATTACACTTGAACACATCATGATGATGTTTTATTTACCTTTGACTGTTGGACGTTTTTTCTGAATTGAACTTGAACATATCATATTGTGACCTCAGTCAGCTGACCTGGCGTGTCCCGCTGATTTCAACACGGATTTCAACACGGAATTACTGGTTTAACTAACAGGACTTTGGTTTTTCACCTCGGCTGCTGTGAGATGAGGAGGGCAACTGTCCCGCGGTTTTTTTCAACCTGAAAACAGTCAGACGGATCACTTGAATGCACAGAGCTGATGTGCTGGACTGTGGAAGTACTGTCGTCCCGTTGCAAAACATTATTTTGGGACATAAATTGCATTAAGCTTCATCCTTATCAGTCGCTTTAGTAAAATGTGGCTAACTTTAAGACTTCTGTGCCAGTGTGTCCTTGTATTTTGATTCAACAACATGACACAACTGAAGACATAACGGTGTGTTAGAGGAGCCGCCAGACGCCATAGCAGCGCTGATGAGCTCAAATGTTTTTGATTTGGGTTTCTTTTTATTACAGAACCAGTTCCCTTCCCTCTCACTGTGCAGTACAATAATTTGTGGTGTCCTTGTTATTTCCTTTTATGATTATTGTTATGTGTATGTTGCACTTTGCAGATGAGGCTCATAGATTCAGCTAGTCGCATCAGTTTCCAGCTACTCTAAGATGGATTTCAAAGTGTATGTAGCTTCAGAAGGAGGAAAGTTTCTCAAAATCAGTCAAAACATCAAAAAGTAAATGTACAATAAATAGAAATATTGAAATAAAATTACAAGTACTACAAATGTGTACTTAAATACCGTGTGTCTCGCTCTCACTCAATAACTAAATTAATATACATAAGTTTCTTCAGATGATATTGGTGTGTATAAAAAAAGGTGACTTGATTTACCATTTCTGACAAGAATTAACATGTATTGTGTCAGCCAGTGACAGACTTATGATTCAGGGAGAAACAAGAAAAACTGAGAGTTGGCTGAGGAAAATAAGCTTGTGTAAGACCAAAAGATCAAAATTCCAGAGAGATGAGCTCAGCAGAAGCTGTTAGGATTCACATATTTCATGATATGGTGACACATTTACAAAGTTTGCTGGCTGTCAGGTTGCCCTTCAAACGGAATCACAGTTTGGTTCACTGGCACAGCCTCCCAGAGGCCTTAAACACCTTCTGTGACACAAGTTTATGGATCAGTGAGGTTTCATTTAACATGGAAACATCATCATGTTAACTGATACATGGAGACCCAACACAGAGGAGCTTCTGCTCGCACTGCAGCGTCTCTGCGCTGCTCATGGATGTCTCTCAGATATCCAAATCTCGTAAAGTATCATAAAGTGCAGTAAAGTACAGCAAAATATTCGTCCTGGTGTGATTGTATCACAACATTTGGGTCCCGTTTCGATTTGTACTACCGTACAATTCTACACGTTGTTGGACGGCTGTTCACCACAGAGCTTGATACAGCTGTGTTCACGTAGCTCCGCCTTTCCTGAGCGTGCACCTATCTGGACATGGATGTGACATGAGTATATATATATATATATACTCATTGCAATTGAAATTGCAATCGAAAATCATCACGTAAAGTATGTTGATGCTTACAGCAGTCATTATTTTTACTAACCTTAATGAACATTTTCCCCTGATTTAGGGTTTGGGTAACACGCATTTCTTTGTTTCATGTCTATATGCGTTTCAGGAAAGTTGCATTGACGCCTTCCTTCCACCTAGTGGTCTCTCTAAGTATTGCCATGAACCAGAGGCGTCGACTTCGGTGTTGTTGTTGATGTTGTGATTATTCCGACGTCGTAGTTTTGGTGAAAGTGTCACATTCAGAGGAAGTTATTTATATGATTGTATTGCTATTTCTTATTTGATCTCAAATCCCAAACAAATGGCTGTATACTTGTAACGCGTTATATAAAACAGACTACGGTAACTGAGAATGGACAAAAATACACAGACGTTTTAGGATACAGTAGAATTTGTGGGACTTCATCAATTTCTGTTTGTGTACGGCTGTCGAATTTCAGATCGATGTTCACTGAAGAGCTCGTTTTTGTTTGAGAAATATGAGTATTTAGAATAAATAATCATCACATTGTTGGAGAATTGCGATGACTCACCTCAACCCTTGTTTTCTGCCATTAACGCTCATGGTTCAGTTGTTATACACAAGCCTCGGAGGCATGTCTCAGCCTACACTTTAGTCTGTGTGCATCAGTCCGTGACACCAACGGGCTCGAGAGGCGTCCTCCAGTTACCTTTCAAGTTTGTTTTTCTTTCCCTTTTACTTGACTTTACTCATGACTACACATCCAGCATGTCCGTCCATCTGCACACAGTAAACAGCATGAAGAAACGCTTGTGTCACTTCCTCTTGGTCCCCCAGTCAGAAACCATAGCTGAATCATCATCTTAAAATGATTATTTTACGTGTAAATATAGAACCAAGCCGGACGAGCCATACTGGTTGTCCCTCCTCAGCCCCAAGTTCCCAAGTTCCCACTGCGGCAGAATGTTTGCCCTGTTTGCATTACGAATGTTCAGGTTCTCTGCAGGAGCTGACATGTTTTCAGAGAGGCTGTAAGATAAATGTGTTGAATAACAAGCTTCAAAGAGAGCTTAAAGTGGAAGTAGTGCAATGCAGTCCATGTTGCTGCCACTGTGTCTCCTCTGATATGAACTGAGTCAGTGGCAGCTGAGACTGTGCTGCCCCCTGCAGGGGGTTGTGTGAACTGTTGTCCGCTGAGCATTAATCCACAGTCTGTTGAGCTCCCGGCAGCTCGTCGCCACAGTGCAGACAGCCTCGATCTCAGTGTGTGAGCCTCGACCCTTAAACTTAAACAACACAACGCAGGACGAGAGCACAAAGGGGTCTGATACAGAAAGACAAAGCCGACGGTCGGGACACACCAGAAAGACGAGGGCCACCAGCGCTCAGGGACGCTGAGCGTCGGGCTGGTGTGTCCCGGACTTGAAGACGTACCGATGGAACTTTGGGGTTCGTGCCATGGTGCTAACCAAAGGCCCGGCCAGTTCATTTTTACAGGTTTGATGGGACAAAAGAACTCGATGAAGACGACAAAAATTGTTTAGTGAGAGTACACGAGAGAGTGAGAGTTTTCAGCAATATGGAACTTTAACTAGCTTCCAGCCGTTTCACTTAGAAATGATTGTTTGTGTTAACGAGGCTGTCGTGTTCCGGTGTTTCAGCTCATGTTGAACTCTGAAACTGACCCAGCGCACTGATAAATGTTCTGCACCTATTAAGGAGTATTTTGAGTTCTTCGGTCACACAGATATTGCGACGTATCATTAGAAGATTGTCGAATGTCAGTTTTTCCATCATCAGAAAGTGGCTGAATCTCGATGTTGGATGAGGATGAGGAAAAGCAAAGGAGACGAAGGCGAGTTCAAACTTTATTCCTCAGCTCCAAAACCCAACTGCAACAGGAACAACCTTGCACCAGAAAACCGTAAACCACGCCCCCGGCTCACAGCCCGCTGACTGAGAGACACAGCCCCTAGTGTCCGCCACAATATCGCCTTTAGTTTGAGATTCCCTCCCCTCAGGACCACCCTTCCTGGTCCTGAAGTTCGGGACGATCCAGGCCAGTGAATCATAAACTTTTGTTGTCTCTTCCTCTGTGAGGCAGCAGTTTCTCCCCTGTGGATCATTAATCAATAAGTGTGAGTATAACAGTGTGACTCACTCTTGAAGGCCGGGTACATGGGGACGGTGTTGGTGATGAGCGAAGCCTCATATCTGGACTCTGCAGACGAGGCCAGCTCTGTCAACACGGCAGACACACACTGATATCAGTCGCTGTGTTTCCGTGTCCAGCAGATGTGTGTGTTTGGTCTGAGCTGAGTCACTGTGGACAGTTTGAACGGGCCACATCAGTCTCTCCTTAAAGTCTGTCTTTTAGTTGGTCAACGCTCCAAACGTGAAGACTCGTCGAGCTGACGGACGACCCGTTTGTACTGCGGAACTAAACAGCCTGGACTCAGTGGAGATTTGTTATTAGAGCTGCAACCAGACGAATCTGTGATCACTTTTCAAGCGATCGAATAGTTGTTTCCAACATCACGTCACTTTGTTTCCCAAAACCTTCACGTTTTGTTCCTTTAGTCCACGAACCAAACTGACACAGACGAATAAAGTCATGGAAAACACGTGTGTGTGTGTGTGTGTGTGTGTGTGTGTGTGTGTGTGTGTTCTGTAAGATGAGGATGTTTCTTTGAGGTTCAGAAGTCTTTCAGAGCTGACAGATTCGCTGGTGTGGCAGTGTGTATGTTATGTGTGTGTGTGTGTGTACCTGGCGTGGCAGGGTGTATGTTGTGTGTTTGTGTGTACCCTGTCCTATCCTCTCCTTGTAAATTTTACAGTGAGCCACTACCAGCCCTCCCTAAAAACATATTTGAAACAGGTTTGCTAAAGTGTGTGTTAACATTTTACTTCCACTGTAACCTCAAATTGCATTTGCTTCAAATCAATACAGGGAACCTGGTGAACGTTTGATTTGCTTAAATGAACTGATGATATTTTTGAAGACCTCTGTGTGTTGCCTTATGAAAAGGTGACTGCTGATTGCCAGCGCACAGAGGTCGGACGCTCCCTGAACACACCACCGAGGAAGACTGTCCAGTTTTAAGATGTTTGTTTTGGGATCAGTCAAGTCTGTTCAGCACAAAAACAAAAGAGTGCGTACAAGATGGAAGTCATAAGAACGCCCAACATCTCGTTCGTCCTCTGATAGCGGGCTGCAGTGTAGCTCATAAACCCCGTTTGAGGCATATTTTCTGTCGCAGCGAGCTCCCTGCCGGAAGTCTGTGAACCAGCATCAACACACACAGACCCCACAACCTTTGTTCGTGGGGGAGCGAATGTGTCATCTTTGAAAGACATCTGAACCTTCATCACCTCGAGGAGACATCCTCATCTTATTTACAGAGACCTAACACACACACACACACATATGTTCAAAGATAGGAAGTCAAAAACAAAACTGAGATTTTAACTCCTGAAGGTGAATCACAACAAACACACACACCCGCTGCCCCCGGCACAGATTAACTTCCTTAATCCCCGGAACGGTGACTGATCACCTGAGGCCACGCTCACCTGGCTGATCCTGGCAGGAGGCGGAGTCTCAGCGCACCTGGACTCTTATGTGGAATGAGACAAACACTTTATATGTCTTCTGGCAACGTGTTTATTCATTTGCAAGTTTGCTTTACCATACTGGGACCCACCACAGCATCAAGACACACGGATTCCCAGCAGAGGCCAGTTTGATATAACTGGAAGCTGTCCAACTGTGGTCTTCTTCTCTGGCCTTTAGTTAGCTAACGGGACCTGTTAGATCATGTCTTAGCAAACTAGCAGCAACCTTCTGACTGCAGTGACACAAATCACATTTTCTGCTCACTAGCAGACTGTAAACACACTATCAAGAACTGGATGCACCAAACTAGCCCCAGTTTGTCACCGTGGCCGTGTTCAGTCTTCTGAACCCAGTTAGCATCAGTTAGCCGCTCCTTCAGCAACTAGAAGCATCTGTTCACCAGGAAACTCTGTAAACCAACAGAGCTCAGGCAGAGCAGCCAGACGACATCATGTACTTTCTCCAAAGTATATGATTGTTGCACTAAAGTCAGCGAATAAAGTTGTGTTTTTGCAGTCATCACTGAGGCCCCGCCCCCACAAAAACTTTAAAATCTTTACAGGTTTATTCACGAAATTATCATTATTAAAAATAACTTAAACTTCAGTTTTTGATTTATGACTCACACTATTGACTGTTGTTAACTAAACACTAAAGAGGAGGAGCAGATGCAGAAACTGAGCAGGTTAATAAGACCCAGGTGAACCAAATTATGGAGATCGGGATCACACACTTAAAGGTGGGCAGACTGCGTTTAGTCCCGGTTTACAGAGTTACACGACACCAATGAAGATTCACTCCAACTTGAGGATGACTCGATTAGATTTTGGTGGTCAAAGGTGAAAATCACTAAGACTTCTTAAATGCATTTATAGTCAGGCATTCATGAGCTAATTATGCAAACATTTCAAACAAATATCTAACTGGGACGTATAATAAAGTTGAATATGTGACATTTTCAGTGCGTGTAGCTGCTCTAATACCTGAATTTATCCTCTGGGATCAACACGGTCGTATGTTCACAGCGACATCATGATGTTTCGGTTGAACGTATGTGTGAAACGTCAATATTTCAAAATGTGTTCCTCTTTTTGTAGTCCACCACAAGTTGCAAATGACAGAGCTTTGTCGCAGCAGCCACGTTGGCCACTTTGTTGTGACCAAGCTCTCAATCTGCCACTACATCAGTTCAATGTAGGAAAACACTGGATAGATTATTTTACGGGGAAGTAACTAGATAAAAGTGGACACCATCAGAAACACGCTGGAGGAAGTTCTGACTTTGGAACAGTAAGATGAAGGGACGTACTGTATAATGGGAGGCAATGAGTGCATTTTCCAGCAGAGGGCAGCATCATCTTTACTTTACACTTGAACTGGAACACTGCCGCTCCAGGCTTTGAGCTTAGCTGCTTGTGCTTCCTCTTGGGTTTTTTTTCACGCAGATTTCAGAAAACCTTTACATTGGCTGGGAAAGTCTCCATTTGTACTTGGTGTTCACACCCTGATGGAAACAGGAAGGAGCTGCTACCGGTTATTTTCCTGTCAGTCTGACAGAAATTTCAGGTCACACAACATGTTTTATTTCACTGAACAACACAACTCCTGTAGAAAATCCACAGAGTGAAAGAGTGAAGTATTGCTGTGCAAACAATTAAAAGAGGGAAGCGCACGAAACGGCTCAGTTCATTTTTCCCCTCACATGCCTTATGTCACATCACTTTTGAACTTTCCAAGGCTCTGGAGCCTTCCGGACCCTGATGAACACATGACAAGTTCCTTGTGTTTATTTGCCACATGCTTTAATTTCTATTACATATTGTTTTTTACATTTTGGGAAATAATCACTTGGAGCAACCAAACGAGATCTATAAAGTTACTTAGTGAGCTTCAGAAGTGCCAGTCCCAACTTCCCAACACGGAAACTCCCACCTTCCCACAACCCATTATAATCTAAGATAACCTGCTGCAGCTGTGACGGCAGCGCTGATGTTCCCACTTCTCGCTCTCAAAACCCAAAACAATCAGAGTGTCTCCCAGAAGATCTGTTCTCCTGCAGAACCCGTCTTATCAGCCGACTGTCCATCTGTTGTCTTTCCTGTGTTTCCGCTGAGTCCCACGTGGGGAGTGCAGGCAGCCGTGTGAAGTCTCCTCGCTGTTACCTCACCTATTTTTATTATACATTTTGACATGAACAGAAACAGCAATATTTTTTTTTATGTAAGAAAAGACGCGTGCAAAAATGTGAAAATTTTACAGCATGCAATGGATGTTCAGTATGAGTACAAAGTATACACTGGATATAGTTAGGTGGCTAAAACAGCAATACAATCCTTTATGCTGGCATGAGGATGGATGGCTGGATGGATGGAGAAAGTCCCACATCCTGCGTCATTCCTGTGCTAGCTTCCCAGTTTCATGAATATTCCTGTGTTGAACTACCGAACCGGTACAGAGGGCTACGTCCTGCATGTGTGTGAATGTCTCTGAGAGTCTAGTCGTCACTCTCGAAGGTGTGCAGGTAGGTTTTCAGGCTCAGGGTTGTGGTGTAGGTGAGGTTGGTGGAGCGGTAGAGGTCCAGGCCCGTCAGGAGCTCCACGTCTCGGACTCGGGCCGCGTGGAGCTTCAGCAGGTCTTCGACCCACTTGGACTCGTCCTCAGCGTTCTGCAGAGACACACACAGTCACCACCACAGAAGGTTTTCTGCTCAGTTCATCCAGTTTTTTTCAGCTCAATCATTTCTCCAAACATGTAGTGGAAAAAAGAATATATCAAAGTTTAACTTCTTGGATTAAATTAGGAAAACAATCAACTTTTCCATGATCTTCTACTCCTTTAAGATGCACTAGTACATACCACAATTTAACCAAAGCTAATCACGTATTAGGACTGTCCACCATCGGTGTATGAGTGAGTGTGAATGGTTAACGCTCCTGATGAGCAGGTCACATCCTCACCAGTGTATGAATGGGTGAATGCAAAAACCAGCAGTGTGAACGCACCTTAAGTGGTGAGGATGACTTGAAAAGTGCTATATAACTACAGGATATGTACATTTTGGGGCGAATATGACTCACAGTATACTGTCTGTAGAAGTGTATGATTAACGTGTTTTTCTTTAAAAGGGAAAGAAAAAAAATACACAGTCCACAGGAATAATTGCACGGATAAACAGAAGAGAGCACAAAAAATTCAAATTAAAGGGGGTAGGTAGTGTCATTTTGAGTGAGGATTGAGAGTGTGAATGGCCCTGTAATTGGTTCAAGGTTCCAGTGACCTGTAGAACCTCTATGAAGACAAAAAGTCAAAGAGATGGTGGCCACGATAACAATTTTAAACATTGCACTTGGCTGTGGAGAGAGGAAGGAGGGCAGCTGATGAAGTCCATGTAGCACCAAACCATCCAAAGTGTGCTCTCAGTGGCAGGGTAATACGGTGAGAGCCACCCAGGGGTGAGACTTGACCATGGAGGACGGTACTGGAGGAGCATCTGGGAGATAGAAGCAGCACGGTGGACTCGACAGCGGACTAGAGCAGTCTCCCTGAGAATGAAGAGCTGGACAGCACCAGGCCCTGACATGATCCACAGCTGCTGGCTAAAGAAGCTAACTGCACTCCATGAAAACCTGGCAGCACAAATGAACCAGCTGCTAATAGATGGGTCCCACCTGGAGTGATTGACCCCAAGTTGGACAGTCCTGATCATGAAGGATCCTCAGAAGGGAACAATTCTATTCAACTACTGACCAATAACCTGCCAGAGCAGTCACTAGAGGCTGTAAAGAAAGCCTACCACTAAATGCCACGCATATGGATACTGGAGTGTTTGGAGCTGCATATTAACAGGGTGCTAAGCAACTTCATCAAGAACTCTGTGGGACTTTTTAAAACTAATCTAAAGGCCTACTGTAAGACAATTACTAAAATTAGCATCAGGACTGGCATGTAACAAGGACATGCCTTGTCACCCCTGCTATTCTGCATAGGGCGGAACTCTCTGAGCCGCAAATAGTGGCTTTGGATACCGGTTAAGAAATGGAACAATCATCAGCCACCTCCTCTACATGGATGACATCAAGTTGTATGCAAAGAGTGAGTAAGACATCGATTCACTGATCCACATCACCAGGATCTCCAGCAATGACATCAACATGTCAAATGATATCAAAGACAGGCAAGATGATCACAACTGAAGGGGTTCAACTACCAGAAGGCAACACAGCCGATGTTCAGTACAGCTACAAACACCTTGGGATCCCGCAGTCAAATGGAAATCATGAAGAGGCTGCAAGGAAGTCAGCCACAGCCAAATACTTACGTAGAATAAGGCAGGTCCTGAAAATCAGCTGGTCACCATGCATGGAGGGTTTCACCCCAAGTCCAGCATCCTGAGGCGTGACACTAAGCGGAAAGGGGAAGGTAGAGGATTAGTGAGCGTCAGAGCCACTATCCAAGATGAAACAGCAAAGATCCAGGATTACATCATGAAGATGGCCCCGAGTGATGACCTGCTAAGTGAATGCCTCAGGCAGCGGGAACCCAGTGAGGAAGAAGAAGAGGAAGAGAGACCATCATGGAGGGACAAGCCCCAGCACGGGATGTACCACCGACAGATAGAGGAAGTGGCTGATACAGAGAAGACATACCAGTGGCTGGAGAAGGCTGGTCTCAGGGACAGCACAGAGGCCCTGATCATGGCAGCGCAAGAACAGGCCCTGAAGACAAGATGGATAGAGGCCGGGGTCTACCACACCAGACAGGTACGGCAAACTTGGAGCGCCATAACCAGGTGCCTGGCTCAATATACAGGAACATCTGTGCTGAGTTGGGCTGGAAATTCCAGGGTCAAAGTGGACAAGGCCTCCAAAAGTGACTAAGAGCGACTGTGCTAAGATCCTGTGGGAATTCCAGATCCAGACCGATAAGATGGTGGTGGCTAACCAACTGGACATTGTGGTGGTCGACAAGCAGGTGAAGAAGACAGTAGTGGTAGATGTCGCAATCCCAAGTGATAACAACATCAGGGAGAAGGAACACGAGAAGCTCAAGAAATACCAAGGGCTGAAAGAGGAGCTGGAAAGAATGAGGGGAGCCTCAGTGGTGCCCCTGGTGATAGGAGCACTCAACATTGTGACCCTCAAACTGGCAGCGCATCCCAGGAACGACATCTGAGATGTCTGTCCAGAGGAGCTCAATCCGAGGCACAACCATCAGGCCCCTTGGCCTCTACTAGAGGACCCAAGCTTGAAGGAGACACAAGGCTGCCCACAGAGGGCACGTGGGTAGATTATTATTACCTACTATTGAGAGCCTACATATTAATAAATTTTTATGTATAAACTACAATTTTAAAGAAAGCTTCAGTTAAATGTGGTCGAACAAAAAGGAAAATATTTGTGTGTGAAATTGTCTTGAAATCTAAATACAAGTTCCCTAAATTTGCTACTACCAACAGCCCATAATCTCTCCTCTGCTTGTTTGTTTCTGTGTTTTTTCAATGACGTTTGTTTGGTTGGTTGGTTTGAGTGTTAGCAAGATTACACAAAAACTACTTGACTGTTTCTCAATGGAATTTTTAACAAAGGTCTAACTTCCTGCAACCTACAACTGAATAAACTTTGGTGGTCGAAAGTCAAGGTCAGTCAAGGTCAAAAACATTTTTGGATATTTCTCCGGAAAGAATTGACACAGAGAGGTCCAACTGGTGTCATTTCATAGCTGACTGCACTGACTACAGATGGTCAACTTTTGGCTTTCAAGATCAAAGGTCAAAGTTACTGAAAGGTCAAGCCCATTTTTTGGACATTTCACCTGAATGAACTGACATATAGAGTTCCAACCGGTGTTATGTTGTAACTAATCCCAGGGTCCATCACACAGCTGGAACCAGCTGGCTCTGCAGTTCATGTAATAGGGTTAGGGTTAGGGTTCATGTGATCCTTTTCCCTCCAACTGACATTGACCTAAAAATCACACTGAAGAATATCCCGACAAACACAACAATACCACAATCTGGGCAAAAGCTGAAATATGAGCTCACAAAATAATAAGGGCCTGGAAAGGTCAGCGTTTATTGCTGGGGAGCATTTGTTGTACGGAATTTTTCTGCGTTGGCGGAGTTTTGCATTCTCTGAGCGTGTTCTCTCAAGTGACCGAGTCGTTCATCTGCAGCTGGGATTGTGCTGCCCCCTGCTGGGGGTTATTTGAACTCACGTTGCAGGCCTCGCTGTTGTCCGCTCTGTGTGGGAGCAAGAAGGAGAAGACGCTGAGCGGCCCGTCACACTCCTCCACAGTCTGGTTCAGCTCCCGGCAGCTTGTCACCACCATGTAGAAGTGCGTGGGAATGGGCGGGGCTTCTGCCGAGAACCTGGACAGAGGACAGGGGAGTACAGACATTTTACAACATTTCACAACATGAAGCAAAAGAACATTATAAACATTGATAATGATCTGCGCTAAAGTGCCTTATTGAAAGAAAAATTATTTCACGTCTTTGTAATCGCAATAATCTTCCCTCTTTAAAAAGATCCTTTGAACATTATAAAACGATAAAGATATGATTTATTTACGTATCACAAAATTTTCATGTTATTACACAAAGCAAAGTGTTTGTCATTGAAACATGAGAGACTATTTTGGTTGGTGAAATGACACCACCGACTAGAAAGCTGAGAAGAAGACATCAGCTGGTGCATCAGCAGTCAACATATTATCCATCCATCTAAAACATAATTCAACAAAACTTTTCAGCTTGTGCTGAGCAAATTCAATGAAACCCCCACAAGTAAATCTCATAAAAGAATCCCCTGCACCTCCTTGCTATTAATACGTGTTTAAGATATAACTTGTATCAGTACTGCGTTAGGAGCTCAGTATTCATTACTAATCCTAACAATTTAGTTTGTGGACCCAGTACTTGGATGAAGTAATTAAAAATGAGTGACACTCGGGGTCTAACTCTTGAATCTCCTCTGTGGCGTCTCGCAGCCCATCGTAGTTGTAGTCGAAGACGGGTCCTGCGAGGACATTGATGCCATTGTTTTCCTCTGCATAGCGCCTCAGCAGCGCCCCCTGCAGGTAGCTCCACATTCCTGCAGAGCAGTAAAAAAGTGTAACAAAGACAACAGAGTGTTTGATAAATGTCAGTGGTTTGGTGTTTGGTGTCACCAGCCTCTGACATCGCTGAAGTCATCTGACACGCGGGACTAATGAGTGAGATCAGTCAGACCACATCACACACAAACACAAACATCTTTCCATACTGACATTATTCCCTCTCTTTAAATATAATCTCTGCCCAAAGGATTCTTCTGACAGGTTTTAAACTGACTTTAGTAACTTCCTTCCATCCATCCATTTTCTACCGCTTATCCTGTTAGGGATCACGGGGGGGCTATCTCATCGGGCGACGGCGGAGAAGTGAATTTATTTATAATCCAAACCTCATTAAACACAGCGTCATTCAACTTACTTACACTTTTACTTTGAAGTAAGAAAACAGGAGTAAAAATGATCAAATTTGACTACACAGGAGAAACCTCCTAAAAGAGGGTTAGGGTTAGAAAAATGTTAAGAATCTTTATTACGCGTCCGTTTTCAGGTCCGTGAGTCGATGTTATAACCTGACATTTGTAAAACGTTGTCTTGTCCTGATGTAAATCCAGTCCCGATGACAGAATAAACCCTGCAGACGCACGTTGGTGTTCACGCAGCTGACCACAATGATTGATAATGTGTGTGTGTGTGAGGCCGAGTGCGTTTGGTGCAGATAAATCCTCTCTGTCCACACAGACAATGGGTGTCAGGCTGTCCTCGCTCAGACCCGACATCACCTCTATCTCGTGCTCTCATACAGGCAGAGAGACGGACACACCAGTGTGACGATGGCAGGCAGCTGAACCAGGCACTAAATACTCACAATACAAGACACCCTCAGGGCAGGCTCACAAAGATGGGAACAACATGAACGCTGAAAACTTTCATTTAAAACTGTAACTACACCATGTTTACAAAAGTAAATGCTGTTCTATTTATTCAACGTTCAGCGTTCTGACCTCAGATACAAGTGTGTTCTAACATGCAGTGGACACCTACAGCCAAACAGCCGTGTGTTTGTGACCCAGTAACTGTAGAGATTCTGTATAAAACACGTTTCTGCTTCCTGTCAGTGATGGAGCTCTGCAGACACCAGCAGCCAGTTTACTTTTCATTAACCGTGGCACATTGCTTCTCAACACAAGTCATCAAATGTTCAATCAAATATTACATACAACTTAACAAAAGAATCATTCACAACCTCCCACTCAAAACCACCTCACCTACAATTAATTCTAATTTTGCCAAAAATAAAACAAACTAAACATTAAATATGCCTGAAACAATTAAACAAGAGTAACCCAGTGGAAACCTGCAAATAAAGTATTAAAAAGGAGTCATATCAAACAAAGCTCAACAAGGAACAAGAAAACAGAACGGCTCAAAATTTCACCAACCAACCTCATGTAGGTTAAAATTCACACAATTTTCTTAATTTTCTAACACTATCCCGCTATTTCTTCCATTGTGTAATGGACTTGTACATGACAGCTTTCGGTGAAAAACACGGCTTCTTTAAAGGCAAAGCAAAGAGGCCCTTTGTGACCTGTGTTGTACTGTGACCATGAACCTCATGCAAGGTTATTCATACAAGCTTGGAATACAAACTACACAGCTTCGTTAGTAAACACATTTTACAAAAAAGGGAAGAATTTAAATGAATCTGTTAAATACAGTTTAACATGCTACCATTTATGTTAGACCTGAATATCTCATGAATATCTTGTTTAAAGCATACGACACAATCATTGAGCAATAATCTGGATGGGATAATACCAGAGCCTCGGTTACCCTTTTTAATCGCACAATTATTCAGGAAATCCGCATTTCTTTTAATTACACAGACAGCTCTGCCCATTTTAGCTGCGACAAAACCCAAAGACAAAGTGAGGTCTGTTACTGTAAACCCATTCAGATGTTAGAGTCAAATCCTCCTACAAGACAAGATGTTATTCATCAATATTAATTGCAGCTGTATGTGAGGTGGCATCATCAGCATACATGGTCATTTCTGTCTGGTTCAAAACCAAAGGCATGTCTTTAGTTAAACCTGAAAATAGGAGCGGGCCAAGCCAGCTCCCCTGAAGGACCCCGCAGTTTAAATAATTAAAAGTAGAACCTAAAGCTGAAAATCCCCAAATTTAAAAGTTTCCTGTTAAGAAATCTCCACCTTCATTTCAGGACTTGGTTGGACCTCTGCTGTGCTGACCAGGCAGGAACGTGTAAACTTGCTTTGTGTTTGTGAAAATAAATCTTTCACTGCATTTGTCATCGATGAGACAATTCCATCGTTTAACAATCACTCAACTAGCAAAAAATGTTCATGTTTTTCAGCTTCTTTTGTGCCTGGTCCTGACGTTCGGGACGATCCAGGCCAGTGAATCATAAACTTTTGTTGTCTCTTCCTCTGTGAGGCAGCAGTTTCTCCCCTGTGGATCATTAATCAATAAGTGTGAGTATAACAGTGTGACTCACTCTTGAAGGCCGGGTACATGGGGACGGTGTTGGTGATGAGCGAAGCCTCATATCTGGACTCTGCAGACGAGGCCAGCTCTGTCAACACGGCAGACACACACTGATATCAGTCGCTGTGTTTCCGTGTCCAGCAGATGTGTGTGTTTGGTCTGAGCTGAGTCACTGTGGACAGTTTGAACGGGCCACATCAGTCTCTCCTTAAAGTCTGTCTTTTAGTTGGTCAACGCTCCAAACGTGAAGACTCGTCGAGCTGACGGACGACCCGTTTGTACTGCGGAACTAAACAGCCTGGACTCAGTGGAGATTTGTTATTAGAGCTGCAACCAGACGAATCTGTGATCACTTTTCAAGCGATCGAATAGTTGTTTCCAACATCACGTCACTTTGTTTCCCAAAACCTTCACGTTTTGTTCCTTTAGTCCACGAACCAAACTGACACAGACGAATAAAGTCATGGAAAACATTTCCATTTGAGAAGCTGAAATCAGAGAATTTTGACATGTTTCCCTTAAAATAAGTTTTAATAGGTTTATAATTATTAAACTATCAAATGAGTTGGAATCAGTTTAATATTTCATTGATGAATTGATTAAAGGTTGCAGCTCTTTATGTTATTAGAAATTAAATGTTAATATCTGAATCCACTAAAAAACAAAACAAACACAAACAAGAATCATTTCATTTTCATCCAATAAAACTGCGGCAAAACCTAAATAAATAGGAGGTGAATCAGTTTTGTGAGATAAAATTTGATATTTTAATTGTAAAGACAATAATACCTTTGTTGGTGCTGTTAATTGTCTTGTATGATGTGATCATGGCCACAGTTTGTACCATCGTGTTATCACTTTCACACATTCAGGTTCCTGTGTGAATGGTGCGTTAATAATGCTCGTGCGCAGCGCCCCCTGTGGAGGTCTGCAGGTTTACCTGGGGGGAAGAGGAAGCCGTAGGTGATGTGGTGTTGGTAGCTGTAGGTGCTGCAGCTCTGACTGTGATGGGCCGACACTCTTGAGTCCACTCGGACACACTGAGGGACGGGCCAGTCCTCCGGAATGGGGGTCAAGTCCTCCTGAGAGACCGAGCAGACAGAAGTTTTTTGACATTTTGTGTCCGTGTCACGGCTCAGATTTTTCACACCAACATTTATCAGAAATTAAAATGTAAAAGCAGAAGAGTGAAACCAAGAAAACAAATGTTTATGATGCTGTGCGTGCGTGTGAGCAGCAGCACCTCGTAAAGCTGCAGAATGTTCCTGTAAACATGTGACACACACAGTCTGCTTGCGTGTACTGCCATTGTCGGCAACATTTATGTTAATGCGGCTGCGCCGTGCTCCGCCCCGGGAACACACGCTACAGGTGAGGATAAACAACACAGCCAGAGGTTGAAGACCCGACACCCAATCTAACAACGCGACAGAGTCGGGAGCTGGGGGGGTGACAGCAGGGGAAACTGAACACATTGAACCGTCGTTGCTCTGATGGAAAATATTTTCTCTCTTCCCTCCAGCAAGTGAAGCTAGTTCACGGTCGACTGAGAGCCAAACATTTCAAACAGCTTTTCTGTCTGCTGCAACTTTTGAATATTCACCATCTCATTATGTCAGGAGTGATGTGACAGTTAGGCTGCATGATACCATATTATCACGATATTCGTGATATCTTACTGTCATTATAAGTAAGTCGCGATACGACATTATCGCATTACCTTAGCTACTATATGATTTTGTCACGATACCTAAGTCATGATACAATATTATCAGAATAATTAAGTTGCAACATGATACTATCACCATTTCTGAGTCGTGGTACGATATTATCACAGTACCTTAGTTGCGATATGATATTGCCCCACATTTTGTGGGGTTTTTTTCTTTTACTTTTACCAAAATAAAGTACAAACACGATGGCATCATTGAGTGAAAGAGGCTCATGTTTTACAGCAGTTGATGACGGAACACAAGCACTCATTTATTCCAGTGGTGACCGTCCATATTTACTGATAATCACTATGTTTTTTATAATTGACTCTAATTATGGTCATAGAAGTATTCATAACGAGAAGAATCCAAATTAGTTATACATAGTAATAACATAATATTAAAATATAAATATTAAAAAATAATATAGAAGTAAAATTGTTTAAATGTGTGTGTGTGTGTGTGTGTGTGTGTGTGTGTGTGTGTACCTGTTGTGGCAGATTGTGTGTGTGTGTGTACCTGCCACGGCAGTTTGTGTGTGTGTGTACCTGTCAAGGCAGTGTGTGCGTGTACCATTTGTGGCAAAGTGTGTGTGTATACCTGTCATGACAAGGTATGTGTGTACCTGTTGCAGCAGGGTGTATGCTGTGTGTGTTTGTATTTGTCATGGCAGGATGTGTGTATACCTGCCGCAGCAGGTTGTGTGTCCCTGTCATGGCAGGGTGTGTGTATACCTGTCGTGACAGTGTGTTTGTATGTGTACCTGTCGTGGCACAGTGTTTGTGTACCTGTCATGGCAGGGTGTGTGTGTGCACCAGACTCGGCAATGTGTGTGTGTGTACCTGCCACAGCAGGTTGTGTGTGTATACATGCCGTGGCAGGGTGTGTGTAAGTGTGTATACCTGTCGCGGCAGGGTGTATGTTGTCCACAGAGGCATGGCCAGCTCTTTGCTGTATCCGCTGATGAACTCCAGATGATGAAGTAAACTATAGTCAGTGTGAAACATCACGGCTGGACGACCAAACGGCAGCTGTGTACTGTCTGCACAAACAAACAAACAAACAAACACACAGAGGGGTTTTCGTCTGTGGTTGTATCATATGACTTGCTTTTGTTTTTACTCCTGTTTTATGTTGAAGTTCCTCCTTCACACTTCCTGCCCGCCTCGATTAATTTCCTGTGTGTGCTGTGTTTCTTGCAGAAACTTCCTTTAGGTTAGTTTAGATTTTTGCAGTTTTCTCTCTCTGTTCTCTGGACCTTGTTGTTGTATTTTTGCCTCTGATTCAAAGTCTGTGTGTTCCAGAGTAGATTCATCTGAGAGAGACCTACTGTAGGTGTAGAGTCCATCTGCAGCAGGACTGAAGGCTTCCATCACCTCCTCCACTTTGTTCTGGAACACAAACACACAGACGAGTTTGTGACTCGGGTCAGGAGTGAGACATCGTGACATCACTGCTCTCCTCTGACCTCGTCGTCGCAGCTGCAGCCCAAGTCGTGGCTCAGGGTGGCGTGGGGGTCGGAGGCCGGCGACGGTGGCGTCACTTCCTGCGGCACGCTGGGGTGGAACGGCGGCTCTTTCAGCATATCGTTCAAGCTGCCATACGTGCCATTGTTGGGGGCCGGTTTCAAGCCCAACAGGTCTGAGACAGAGACGGAGGTCAGTTTGTATCTGAAGAACAACATCAACCTGCTTCTTTTAGAGTTCTGCTGTGTAGCTATGAACATAAAAGACTAATTAAGACCTGACATCATATTGAACAGGAGGAAACCAACAGTAGTCTGACTGACTGTCCCCTCTTTTATTCTATAGATCAAATTTGTTTGTCCCACAGTGACAATTTGCACCATTGTTCTGTATTTGTGATTTACAGTGGAAACAGAGAACTTGTTGCATTAACTTTCAACATCAGTAAATACTGATCGAGTGTTGTAAGAAAATGACCATCTGGGTTTGTGTTTCACTGTGCTGCAGCATTTTTCTGGGGAAATGATTTGCAGCATGAAGGAAATATTTTCCCTTGTGGTAAAAAAAAAAGGTTTGATTCCCTGGCAACTATCCCGCCTTCTGTGGGAACTCAACCCTGCGACAGAAAAAGAATCCGGATCACGGAGAAGAGAGGAGGAGCCTGAAACAGAGGTAAAACAAGAGCAAACGGACGTCCACAGGACTGAAAGCGCTCCGGTGCCGGCTCCCTCGACATTCTTTCTCCTCCATTCGGGTCCAGGACTCCGGAGCTGATTTGTGACACTCATCTCACACTGTGGAAGGTAACTCACCAACCCCACAAAATGACTCGTTTCCATTTCAAAACTTGATCCCTTCAATCAGACAACATTTGTAAAATCTAGATTATCGCTAAATGATCAGTGAACCATGAGCCAGCGCAGTATACCCCGCTCACAGCCAACGAAGCAGGGAATCCCTCGTTTTTGTCTGCGTGTGCCACTGAGCACCTTTCAGGGGATTGAAGAGGGTCTCCACTGGATCGGTAGGTGACCTATTAGTACAACCAGGTCTTTACTCACAAGAGCATCTTTAAGTCCTGAAGCTGAGTATTTGAAACAACATCCTCACTACCTTTTCACAATAGTTTTCTTCCTCTCAGCTCTCAGGCAGCCGGTTGGACACAAACACCTGCGTGATCCCTCCACAAGCCAACTATACTGCCTAACCGTCCACACGCAAACCTGAGCAAGACCTCAGTGTTGTGCCAATTCTTCCCACTGGTATTAGACGCAAATATATCAAATATCAGTATTTTTCAAGGTGCTGGATCAAAGTTAAAAATTTGGGCCTGGTGACAACATCGTCTGAATTTACCACGGCACCGACCATTTTGTTAACTTCGCCCCAGACGTCAGCCAGGCTGCTAGCGGAGACACTGTAAGCAGGTGCAAAAGTTAAGAAGCTGTCTGTGAGCCCGACTGGTTTCACCACACAAGCAGTTGAAATGAAGAATAAAGTCATTGTACTATGATAGTTTAATTTCATTCTCTACAGTGTTCAATTAACATTTCTTTCAGATGACATTATATACATAATCAATCATGTTTGTCAAATAGAAATAACCTCACCGCACATGACATTGTATAATTCTATGTTTTCAAACTCTGGCACTCTTTGCTTGAACTTGAAGCTCGGCCCATGACCCATGAATATGGTCTGTGTGAGGAGAAGAGACACAGAATGAAGGTACATCTGGTCCATAAACAGGCCATGAAGGTGGGATTATTGCAGCATAATAACATTTCAGTCCACACATCACAGAAACCCGTCAGTGTTAGCACAGATTTATGGTTTACAGCAGAACAGTCATAAAGATGAGTAAAACGTCACCGTACCCTCATGCTGGTTATCTTGTTGTCAAAGCCGTGGTCGCCAAAGAAACCACAGCGAGACCTCAGCTTCTCTGGCATTTTCCTGCAGCAAACACAAAAATAAATTGTTTCCAGTTAACTGTTGCCTTGAAGATCAGCTGAATTATTAATTTGACCTCTAAACTCTGAGGCGAAATGACTGACACTGATGAAAACCTGGTTCAGATAACTCATACAGCCTGTGAACATCTGATTGTCTGTTCCTGTCGGTCGATTGTGCAGATCGACACAGCTTCAAATTCCCAGAGGTCGTTTACACAAACACAAGTCCAATAGTAAATTATTGTTGTGTTGTGGTCGTTCCTTCAGATGGCGACGGCGTTTTGGGTCCCCAAAACATAAACTGGGTTTTAAACCAGGTGAAATCATTTGAAACGCCACCCCTACTGTCGCCGTGTAAACTGACAACAACGAATCCTGCGGAGACGGTGATGTCACAGCCCCATTCGTACACGTGTGTTACCATGGTGACCCCGGGACTGAGAACGAAGCCGGACGCCTCAAAGCAGCAGCAGAGTCGCAGACTGAACTCTAAATGCAGCTGTCTGCGGTGTGTAGCTGCACGTTAAGACCAGCAGAGGGCAGCAGACACCACACAGTGGTATGAGATCACAAACTCGATCAGTAGATAGTTGCAGTTAGCTACGTTCTCATTATCATTGTCTCTGCAGGGGCGCAAACAGCCTCCTTTGTCATTTATTTACACCCATTGATGGATTATCAGTGAGGTCATGATTGGCGTTAAAACCCCGGGGTACCTCGCGATGTGCCACTTCCTCTCCATCAGCAGATGCACGTCCTCGATCCTGCGGTTGTTGGCGTAGTGAAGCCTCTTGGGTAGATGCTGCTTCAGGTACGGCTTGAAGTGCTGAGTGGGCATTTTGCACTGAAACAAGAAAGAAGCAGGTGAACGACCCGACCTCCCCCTCTCTCTCTCTCTCTCTCTCTCTCTCTCCCACACAGACCAGGACGCCGTCCAGGTCAACCGATCACGGTGAAACGTGTGTTCGTGCTGTGCACGCAGTACTCACAGTGAGGTTGGCCACCACCACCTGTGGGTCATCTGTAGAGGACAATCTGGAGTCAGCTGTATGATTCTGGAACAAATCGAGATAAAAGAAGTCGTTCTGCTCTTACATGTGGTGGATTTGGGCTCTCGGGGTCGTATTCTGCCCAGCGAGCCGGGGATCAGCATGATCTCGTCTATGCTGAGTGGGTAGCTGCTGAGAAACTCGGTCCGTTCGCAATGGGCCTCTTCCATCCCTGACACACAGAAGATACTCGTGCATGAAATCAGCACACAGGTTAAACACAGTGGGACCAGCGGGACTGACAGCCACGACGACGTGTCCACTGCACAGTTCGTATTGTGAAATAAAATATATGCCCGCTGACATGTCAGAGGAGGGGAAGGATCATAAAGCACAGGCTTGTTTCAGGTCATCACACATCCAGCACAGGTCCATGTTGTGACTGTTGAAAGGTTAAAATCCCGATCAGGACGTCTCCTGTCCTGGGCGCCGTCAGCAGACCCACAATTCAATGCAGCTTGTAAATCCCGGCCCCACCCCCAAGCCTGAAGGCCTCGATATCCCCCAGGAGAGACTGGCAACCACCTCACCCACATGCAGAAAACATATCTGTGCGTTTTCTCCTTTTGTACACACATTTTGTAAAACTCCCTCCTGAGTGGAGAAGTTCAGAAACTCATGCTCAGTTCTGGCGCAGACGGGAAAAAAAGTTCTGGGCAGGTTTCGTCACAGTGCCGGTTGCGTACATGAAGCGATTCGTGCCAAACTTGTGCTGGTGTTTTCGTTGCTGAAGGGACTCTTTGCATGTGTGTACACACACACACAGCGTTGATGCTGGTTTACCAGAACAAGTACTGACGTTCTGCCTCTGCTTCTGATTCGCCAACATGTCCTTGTAGTTACAGTTATAGCGCCCCCTGCTGACTTGACAGCATAAACGGTGTGTTTTGGGGTTTTCACATGAATGAAGATGGCTTGAGGAACTTAGTGTGTGTTTTTAAAAACAAAGGAGGAAAACCAGCGTTTTCACAAATACCTGCCTACATGTGGACGAAGCCTGAGCCTGCTGCCACCGCGGATGATAACCCATAAATGTACGGACAGTCTGACTGCAATTCAGCTAACAAAAGACACGTGTGCTGCGAAGTGGATGGATTATTTAAAAACAATGATCAATTTAGGATGGTAACACATTTCATGATATAATAAATGTAATTTTACCAAAATCCATGAGAACCATGTTCTACCATTTCATTACTAAAGGTAACGTGCTCCTTTAGTAACCTCAATGCTGTCCGTCGTGTTGCTGTCTACAACACGCAGACCGTCAGCCTGCAGACACGCAGACGTACCGTGGTCTCCCACCACGATGACGTTGATGCAGCGGTGCAGGTTCATCTGCTTCAAGCCGTTCATCAGCTGACCGATGATGTTGTCGATCTCCCGCAGAGGGTTGTCCAGCTGTCCGCCGGATGAAAACAGGACAAAAGGCACGAGTGACGTGTTTTAAAAATTTCACCACACACACACACACACAGAGCGTTCACACTCACTTCGCTGCTGAGCGGTCCCAGTCGATGTCCGAAGGTGTCGGGCTGCTCTGAGTGGACGGCATAAACGTACGGCCTGCAGGATGACACACGGTTTAATCCACATTTAATCTCAACACGCCATCAGGGTTCCTGTTTCGCTTATCGGCTGGTGACTCTTCACCGACCCGTCCACTATAAACAACCTTTATCTGCAGCTGACTACACGTAAAACACAGGCCAGCCCAACAAAGTGAGACGGATCTTTAGAGAATATTAATGCCACCTGCAGCCAAATGAGAGCAAATCTGCGGCCAAACGCCTGCTGTAGTTCATTTTCTTCCTCCGTACATCAGACCTGGTGATGAGCGGGTCCGTCAGGGTGCTTCTCTCAGCTGACCCCTGACCCAGGAACATAGTGCAGGTTCCCGGTCCCCCATTTGACCTGTTGATTGGTGATCCTCTCTTCGTCAGCTTTCATTTTTTGTTTATTCTGCTGTCATGATCTTTGGCTTTCAGTAATTATTTCAAACAGACTTGATAAATACTGATTCATGTGTCTTTTCAAGAATTTAAATAAATTTCAATTTATTTTTAAATGAATTCCTTTAATTCCTTTGAAGACTTCTGGAAGATGAGCAGGGACAGAGGTGACAGAGGTTCCATCTCAAACTGTGCATGTATAATCATACATGCACAGTTTGAGATCAAATGTTTTAGAAACACAGTTTCTAAAACACACAGTCTCTCAGCGTTGGGTTGTCATGTGACTTTTTTCAGTAATCAGTCCTTTAGTTACACTTTCACCTCTGACGTCCTCATTTTAAAACAAGTTTCTGTCTATAGTTGCCATGAACTGCATGAACAAGGGGACTGTAGGTGGCATCAGTAGCTGTCTTCCCCTGGTTCTCCTGTTTTCCTGTCTGTCTCTTCCAGTGTGTTAGCTCCGGGTCCTGGTGTTGACACAGCGGTTTGGTCTGTCTTTCCTGGTGTCGGAACAACCCGAACAGCGGTCACAGCCAGATCTGTCCATCCTAGAGTGGGAACAGCGGTTAGAGCCAGAGTTCTGTTTGTCCTGGTGTCAGCACGGTGGTCAGTTCTGTCCCTCCTGGTGTGAGAACGACCGGAACAGTGGTCAGGGCCGGAGTTCTCTCCGTCCTGGTGTCGGAGTTGTGACTGTAATATCAGCGTAATAACGGCGGCCTGCTCTCAGCTCGGCTTGTGGGGTCTGAGCCATCAGGATTGTTGTTAGTTCACTCCTGTTTCTGCTGCTCACACACACACACACACACAGACCTTTGTCAGGTCCCACATGGAGTTCAGCAGACGTACCTCTCGTCATCAGGCAGGTGCAGCCAGCGCAGGATGGTGAGGATCCTTCTCTCCAGAGGAATCACCCTGCGGAAACACAGGACTGTTACTGAGTTTGGGACCAGCGCACGTTTGTGTCACTTCCTGCGATAAAGAACCACCTGTCTTCTCACACTGCCACTGAATATAAACAAACCCACGATCAGCAGTAAATAGAACTGTCAGTCCAACATTGTGTTTGTTTCAGCTGACTGTTGCTCGGAATGATGTGTGCTGAATTGTTTCTGTGTGCCTGAGCACGCGTGCTATCACTGAGGCAGAATGAACCTGATTTCTGTTCCTGTCTGTACATACAAAAATACAAACACTCTCATCTTTGCTCCCATTTTCCATGAGTTTCCTGTATACAAACAAAAGGCTTATTTCACTCAAATTTGGTTCACAGATGAGTTCAAATCTGTTAGTGAGCTATAAAACAATTCGTCCAGCAGGCAAGTGAGAAGTATCAAGATGTTGATTAAAGGGCAGGTCTGAGCCTCAGATTGGTCCCAATAAAAGGACACTAAAATGAGCCGTTGTTTAGGTAGCAACTTCTGAAGGAGGGACGTCAACCAGAGCTGCTGTCTGCGAATGTTCACTTCACCACTGTGACGCATATATGAGTGTAACAGCATCACACGTGTCCTCGACTGAATACAGTGTATTATGAATGTGAAATCTCCAATTTAATCTGTATCTACTGTTTAACCCTAACCCTAACCCTCTGATGATGTGGAAGATGATCCAAGATGGCGGCTGTACTGATCTGAACTAACCACAATGAACGCAGGATGCTGCAGCTCCATTTTTGTACTACCTACTGAGTAAAGCAGCTTCAACGATTCGGACCGTATAGACCTTCACTAAGCCTGCTTGTTTGCCAGACTGGTCAAAGTTCAAACGGTGTCTTAAACATTGTAGAAGGTACAAATGTATTTTGCAGGCATCTGAAACGGACGTTGGAGAGTATCTGACTGCTGTGTCGTGACGTAATTCCTACTGATACAGGAAAGAACCAATCACAAGATAGAAGGTGGGACATACACAAAACTAGTTCATGCGTTTGTTACTTCCAGGCTGGACTACTGTAATTCTTTATTTTCAGGTTGCCCTAACAAAATTTTAAAAACTCTTCAGTTAATCCAAAATGCAGCAGCGCGTGTACTGACCAGAACTAATATCAGAGACCATATTTCCCCCATACTGGCTTCTCTGCACTGGCTCCCAGTTAAATTCAGAATAGAATTTAAAATCCTTGTTCTCACCTACAAAGCTATACATGGTCAGTCACCATCTTATCTTGAACAGCTCATAGTACCCTATCGCCCATCCAGAACCTTACGCTCCCAGGATGCAGGGTTATTGGTGATCCCAAGAATTTCCAAAAGTAGAATGGGAGGCAGAGCTTTCAGCTATCAAGCTCCTCTCCTGTGGAACTATCTTCCAGTCTTGGTACGGGAGGCAGACACACTCTCTGATTTTAAGAGTAGGCTTAAAACCTTCCTTTTTGATAAAGCTTATAGTTAAGGCTGGCCTATCTAGCCCTTAGTTATGCTGCTATAGGCTTAGGTTGCTGGGGGAACACTCCATGATACACTGAGCTTTCTTCTCTCCCCCCTCTGACTCCGACTCCTTCTCTGCTCCTGTAAATGCCCATATCCTTACACTAACTTTACTTCTTCCCCGGAGTCGTTGTGCTTTACCATCCTGCAGGTTTTTCTAGGTCGCAGTGGGAGGTGCTGCTGTGGTCCTGCCTGATGCCCCCTGGCCACATTAGGAAAGGAGATCCTGTGACTTGGATCCTAGGCTGGATTTCCAAGTGCAAATCGGGACCCACAGATCACAATGGCTTCTGGATCAATAGACTACACCTGCTTCTGGACCACTACACTTCACATATCCCTGGATTTACAGATTCTACATACTCTTGGACTCAGCAACACCCAGATCTTGCTACATGGAGTACAATGACTCCTGGACCAACAGAGTCCACCTGCGTCTGGATCGCTAGACTTTCCATACATCCGGACTCATAGAATCCACAGACTCTGGGACTCATGGATGTTTTATGCATTCTAAATGAACTGTTATTATCATGTTTTTGTGTTCTGTACAAGTGACATTTATTGCACGTCTGTCCGTCCTAGGAAGAAGGATCCTCCTCTGTGGTTCTTCCTGAGGTTTCTTATTTTCCCTGTTTAGGGTTTTTTAAGTTTTTCCTCACCCGGTTCGAGGGTCTGAGGGCAGAGGATGTCACATCTGTACAGTTTGTCAAAGCCCAGTGAGATAATGTGTAAATTGTGATTTCCGTCTATACAAATAAAATTTGATTTGATTTGATTTGATATCGTTTGGATGAATCCTGACGGTCACAGCTCCGATAAACACTGAAGGCTGATTGACAGTTAAATGCCATGACATTAATGGTTGAAACTGGCTCGTACTTGGTGATGTAGTTTCATGTAACATGGTTTTACTGTAAGAAAATTATATCCGATTTTAATAAAAAATACAAAGAAACGTCTTTGTCATTTTTTGACATATATGGTTCAATAGGCAACAGTTTAAAAGGACTTTTTCGTTTCAGCTGGACTGTGACAAAATCAGGAGTGGACGAAGAATGAAGAGCCGAACGCGCTCTGAACTTTGACACAGGGAACCAGGGTTCATGTCCTGTGTGGAAATTATATCTCAGTCATATCTGAATTATGTCACAAACCTGATGTAAGTCACATGACGCAGGTAATATATGACTGCACCGCCTACCTCAACCGCAGATTTCTCCTAACCTAACCAGTCCTCTCTAGTCACATGACCTGCATGTCACATCCCAGCTGATGATGTCACTCGTGTTTGTGGGTCTCGGTCTTGGTTCAGGGAAGTTATTGAGAAATATTCCAGTACCAACTTAAGTACCAAGGCCAGAAGAAAGTGCCTGCTTTCACTCCTTGTTCCTCTGCTGTGATCCAGATCTGTGAATTAGAGAAGAGAGGCTGTCAGACGTGTGACGATGCTTCCTGTCCTCACATCATACCAGTGTGGTTGTGACAGAACTCTGTCCAGCTCAGACGGGAGCAACACATCGAACATCCTACTAAATCAAATCTGTTTAATCTGTGTGACAGAGGTTCAGAGACTGCAGAGCTGTCTTCCATGCGTCTCAGCACGTTTTTAAACCAACAACAGCTGAGGACGCAATCACACCAGGCAACCAAGTTTGGACCCACCGGAAACAACAAGCTCTATTAAAATTTCCATCAATTTCAATTCAATGAACTTGTAAGCATTAATACGTGCACATGATTCAGTGCCGACACATCCTGTGCTCATCTTTGAATCTTAAAATAAAGAAGTGGTCAGTCAGAGGCCCCTGATTCAAGGCGACCTGCTTTTTAAGTGTTTCTGATCGATCTCTAGAAAATAAAGCGGGTTCTTGTGGGGTTGTTGGAATGAAACGCGTTCACCTGACCAGCGGTTTGCTGTTCCCTCGGTCTTTGTCCAAATGTCAGTGTGACTGACTTCCAAAGCCTCCGCTGTGATCTAAACACCCCATGATGACTGACCTGTGTCACAGGTTCACTTCTGGTTTCTCCGGGTTACTCACAGGCTGTCCACCCCACCAGCGGTGTTTCAGTTTCTCTCTGGTTCGCAGGCTGAAGGTGGCATTGAAAACCGGGTCGTGCATGGTGTTTCCCACAATGCCGTGGGACTCAGGGTAAAGACCCTGCACAGACATGAACGATCATGATCATTTGGCCTGATCCTGATTTAGTACGTGTGCTTTGATTTGGCAAAATATGTGAGGTTCACTTACTGTGGCCAGGGTGTATAAATTTGGGAAGGTCTTTGATGGGTAGACTGGTCGCATGTAGGGTGCTGACGTGCCACATGTTCCTATGAGCAAACAAACATTTGTTACACTGTAAGAGTAAAATAATGCTAGTTTTCATTTTCATTGCAACAACAGGTTTCCACCTGTAGAGGGCAGTCACAGTGCATGTTTGTGACACGGACGAGTTAAGATCTGCACCCGAATCAAACCACACCAACACTAATACACACGCAAATACATTGTTTTTCAGTTGGAAACTGGTTTGGGGGTGACTGTATCTGCTTATTCTGTGTAGATATTTTCTCATAGAATCTACAGAAAATGTGTGAAAGAGAGAAAGTACACAAGAAGACGTACTGAGTTTGTGTATGTTGGGGATGACGGACTGGCCCTTCTTCAGGTAGGAGGCTCTGAAGCCGTCCACTGACAGCATGATTAGGGGGGGACGGACGAAGCTGGAACAAGGGCGCACAGACGAGAGGTAAAAGAGAGGTAAAAGAGAGCTGAAGTAAAAATAATGGATGATAGAGGTGAGTGTGAGACTGACCCTGCAGGACATTCGGCTGTCTGGATCTCCTCACAGTCCCCGTCCAGCCAGGAAGCCTCGCCTCAGGGGGAAACAGCAGCACAGAGTGATGAGCAGCTGCTCGGCACACGGTACAAACAGCGATGAGAGGAAACACGCAGCAGGAGTACCTTTGCACAGGAACTTGTAGTTGGGGCAGCAGTCTCCTCTGTGCAGACAGTCCTCTGAGCAGTGGCAGGCCTGCTCCTCGTTCCTCTCTTCCCCGCATCGGTCCTGAGTGCACTCAAAGCCCCCCGCTGAACGACAACAACGGACAGGATCAGCAGAAACAGGAGGGGGGCGAGCGCCGCGTCTGTCATGCTTGAATCACGGAAGTTACTCTGAGGGCCAACATTTGCAACAGGAAACGCTGGATGTCCTCCATCGTTTACTGAGTTGCATCTCTTTGGTGAATCGTTCTGGAGGACGACACTGTGGCTACAGCAGTGTGGCACAGACCGCGGCGAGCTGACCGTACTGACTCGAACCGCTCACTGGGCTCATTTAATGTCAATGTTTCGGCGTCACACTCACCTGTCTTCAGGCAGTGCTCGTCGAAGTCGGAGCAGCAGCTGTAGTAGGTTTTACACAGATTGTCACACCTGCATCCCGGTGGTTCGGCCTCTTCCAGCTCGAAGCAGCGGCCCTTACAGGAGCCGGCCGAGCTGACCCACTCTGACACCACTGCAGGGGGGCATAGTTAGACACAACTGCTGCACGTCACTTCGTTTGCCCACCAATGTGCCTGGTAGCGTGTTGAGCCACTTAGCAAGGTTTCCTGTTTAAAAGTTTATGTCTGTTGTTGGGTAAAGGGGAGGTAGTTGGGTGAGCGATGATGATGACGCTCGCAGGAAATCTCGTCTGAGCTACAGCGATACAGTAACGTTAGCATAAAGCTAAAAGCACCGGAACCGCGTGGCCTGAAGCCCGTTCACACTCAAAACATTTGTTTGTGTTGATGGTGACTGTTTATTTCAGGTAAGTTCTCATCAGCCAGTTGGGTGAATTGAAGCAGGAATCTTGGCGTGTTCTTACCTTTGGTGTGAGGTGGTAGGTTGTCTCCGGCCTCTGAGGATCTGCTGGCTTGAAAAACATAAGCCCTGCTGACATCGGTACCCCACAGGCAGAACAAAACCCCTACCTGCAGAGAGCCACAAACACATCTCACACACCTGTTTCAATCCCACCCACACTCCTCCAGGACACAGCGATGGTGACCGTGTCTCCTCACGGCCACAGCTCACCAGAGGGGTCGGAGGTCAATGAGCAGCCGGGAATGGCCCCCTGGGCTGAGCGGTGTGTGATTGTGTGTGAGCCGGTTACAGATAAAGGTTCAGGTGTCACCAAGGCTCCTTAAAGCCACCGAAGAGGCTCAGAAACCTCAGCCAGATCGGATTTGGACGTCCACATCCATCGTCAGACAAAAGACACGTTTTTCATTTAGAACAACCGGTGCGGCGAAGGTTTTGTGACCAGCAACTGAGCTCATGCTGACTCCCCGTCCGTCCAACTGTTGACTGCAAGCTTTGTAATGAAAATAAGACTGTAGAACAGAAAAAGTGACGCATGCCTGTTCGGGAGCTCTGGACCAAAACAGAAAACAAGACATTCAAATCCAACCTCCGACACGGTTCCACCGCTCCAGGTTTGAGCCTGACATGCTGCTTTTTTTGTGTGAGGTTTGAAAAAAAAATTTCTT
>KV751393.1:229017-241791 GCA_001698575.1 Mola mola
CCAGTTGTTTGCTTTGTTTTGCTCTCTCGCTCTCGGGCCAATAAGCATGAAGTAATGGTGACAGCTGCGCTCTGGTACAAGAGTGCGTCAGGTCGGGGTCGCTGGGGTGGATAATGCTTTATGTTCTGTCTTAAAGCAAGATGGAGCCTTCACTTTCTGTCCCTGACTGACTGTTTGCTGCCCATTAATCGCCTGTGACTTCTCTCAGAGGGGTGTGGGGGCGGAGTGACAACACATCAACTCATTTCTGTTTTGTTCGTTTCCATGAACAAAATCTCTCTGATGTCTTTCGACACCTTTACCTGGTCGAGGTTCTAACCCTTCTATGAATGTGCTTCTCTCCCCGGCGTTCACCTGGCCTGCCATCGGCTGACTGTTTAACCAGTCTACTACATGCCACCCAGTGGCCAGTTCTAATGCTGGACTCTTTCAGATTCCCGGGAGGAAGAGGCGGAGCTACTGGTACAAGTTCGCTCACAAGGGGAAGCATCGCATCGTCCACACATCATCCAACTATCCAACCAACCATCCATCCATCATCCATCATCCAACTATCCAACCAACCATCCATCCATCATCCATCATCCAACTATCCAACCAACCATCCATCCTTCATCCATCATCCAAACATCCATCCATCATCCATCATCCAACTATCCAACCAACCATCCATCCATCATCCATCATCCAAACATCCATCCATCATCCATCATCTGTCCATCATCCGTCATCTGTCCATCATCTGTCCATCATCCGTCCATCATCCGTCAGTCCGTCCCATAGTTCCTCTGGTTGCTGGAGGAAGTGTCGTCTCTGTATCTTCTGTGTAAGCTCCTGTAAGAACTTTGCGATGCTGCCGAGCTGAAGGACCGGTTCCGTCCAATAATTCGTGAAGTTGTCTCAGGAGGCTTCAGGAACAGGCTGTCGGTGTCCTGCTGCTTCACATGTAAAGTGGTTTAGACGAGCTGGTGGTCATATCAGGATGTTGTGACATCATTGGCGTGCGTGCTGGGGGGCAGGGGTCTTATGTCAGCGCAGCTAAATTGTGAGCTCGATGAGCATCAACACACGCAGAGCCCACAACCTTTGTTCGTGGGGGAGCGAATGTGTCATCTCTGAAAGACATCTGAGATTTTAACTCCTGAAGGTGAATCACAACAAACACACACACACCCGCTGCCCCCGGCACAGATTACCTTCCTTAATCCCCGGAACGGTGACTGATCACCTGAGGCCACGCTCACCTGGCTGATCCTGGCAGGAGGCGGAATCTCAGCGCACCTGGATTCGTTCCGCGATCACTCTGCGGGCAGGTGATCCATCCTGAAACGTGTCAGCCCGTTTACCCGTCACTGAACGTTCTTCCTTACACGGGACTTTTAAAACTAGCCAATGGCATTGCATTACCTGGGGGGTCAACGTCCTGAGTGGAGCAGAAGACAACAGAGGCCAGTTTGGGCAGCTGTGCCTGGCTGACTGTCGCACCAGTGAGTGAACTGGGCCCGGTCCGTCTCCGGCCGGCGGCGCGTGGCTGGATTTGGCTCTGAGCTGTGAAACAATGGGGGTCTGGTTCTGGGTCTCAGTCGGTCCCAGAACAACAGACTTCCTGCTCTCACACATGTCAGTTTGAATTCGACAGGGATTGAATCCAGAACCGCAGGGTCACAGCGACACACGGAGATGGCCGTGTTTGAGTCCTCTGGGTTGGACTCGGCTGGAGTCGGCTCCTCTCAGTGTTCCTGGGAAATGTGCGATTTTGTAGTGGAATGGGCCTTTACTGACGGGGAGTTTGAAGTTCAGCGCCGGACTCAGATACGTTCTCCCGGCTGACATTTGTGCGTCGTAATTCAGAACCGTAATGTACTTTGGACAAAGTTAATATTTGCCTCAAACACACATCCACACTCTGACACACACAGACACATGTCCTATGTCTCCGTGAGCATAAATAGCTCCCACGCTGCAACTTTAGTGCACATGATGAGTGTTCGTATACTTGGATTTTGTATGTTTGTCTTGGTGTTTATTTTTGTAGAAATGCATATGTTGTTTTCTGGAACAATGAGACACTTCTGGATAATTGATACAGTTTTTACATCAAACAAGATGTAGAATCCAGAATGTAGAATAGCACAAGTTTAACCTAAAACTGAAAAAATTGATCGTACATACATACATACATACACCGATAAATTTAATCCCACATATCCCATATTTAATCCCATATTTACATC
Source organism: Mola mola (assembly GCA_001698575.1). Lineage (NCBI taxonomy): Eukaryota > Metazoa > Chordata > Actinopteri > Tetraodontiformes > Molidae > Mola > Mola mola. Next base: position 231,252 of record KV751393.1, read on the forward strand.
CAATGATCTCAGATTGTGCAGCAAAAACAAGAAATTATTATTGATGCACAGATTCTGTCTTTTCACGATAAATAAATAAGACCTGTTGTTATTCTAGTTGCAATGGTTTGTCGTTGGGTTAAACGTTGGGGAAACACTGTGCAGGGTGAACAATGGTGGTCCAATATGTAAACCCTGACGTACTCCGCATGTTTCACATTTCACGTGAGGCAACATCAGCCGCTGCCTTCAAGATACAATCTAGTGCTGCTCAGAAATTACCAACCACAATTCCAATTGGTCAAAGGTATTTTATAGGTTTCACCACATCCATCTCCAGCTGACTGAAGGCGGTTTTCAAAAAACGATTCGCCTGGTTGAATTTGATCTTTTTGATTATGTTTTCCCTAGAAACGACGGCATCGTCTTACAGTTGGAGTATCACAGGAAGAGAGTCAGTGGCTAGATTGCTCTTCAAGTAACAAAGGCAAGGTAATAGTTGATGGTGTTGGTGAGAAAAATGGAAAAATGGAATGGAATTGAAGATGTCGAACTGTATTTAAAGATTACATGTCAGTCGTTCTCTTCCTAATGATGTCAATAACATTTTTACTGTTTTACAGCTGAAACTGTAGGGAATTGAATCTAATGTTGTGTCTTTTGTCACGTAGTCATAAAGAGAAAACAGGAGTTGCCATTTCTGTTTATAATTGGACAGAGGCTGATTTGGATTGTGCATCTGGAAAAACGGACACACGTGGTGAGAGAGGCCAACGTCCCTGAAAACAGTGGCAGAAATATCAAGAGGGCACATAATACATGCAGTTTGCTCCTGGGCCCAGTTTCAAATAACAACATTTTAGTTTACTCAAGCATAATGAGTACAAGCTGATGCTCAGAAACAGTCCGTTTTCCTGCAGCTCACATCTCCTGGTTGCAGGTGAAGATGAGGATGAGGAGTAAGATGGCTCCTGTTTCCCGTCTTATCATCGTCCGTCCACAGTACAGTTGGTGGAGTGACAAAGTACACTTTGTTCCTTTGTCAGAACAATGTTGATAAACGTGTTTCTGGGGCACAGAAATGCTTCTACTGTGGTAACTGTGGCGAGCCCTGTCGGTTACCACCGGTACTACAACAGCTGCACTGGAGGACATGTGCAGCAGCTTTAGATATGACCAGAAATACTCATACTTTCTATTGTGGTTTTGTTATCACGTGTCTCTTCACCCTTTTCATACACTGTCCCTTTTTTCTGCTCTTTCCTCCCAAAGTGCCATGTGATCTGCGGTGGCCAATGGTGAAAACCTGCAGGGACTGTTTTTTCAATGCCTGTGACAGTGATCGAAAAAAAAAAATGGGTGACGCTTCTCTGCTCCCTCCCATTCTACAAAAATGAAGCCAAAATGTCCTGATACAAGCATTGCCACCTTCTGCCAGTGACGTCATTTGGAGGTTAGAAACAGAGCTGAGAAACAGAGCTCATGACATTTCTCTCTGTTTTATATCTTTAGCAACTAATTAAGACCAAATTGACAATAAAAATGAGCGCTTGAACACACATCGGTGTAACAGAACTACATATAATGACAGAAACCATCTCTGGAAACATTTTTCTGATGTGAACTTTGAATTTAGTTTGGCCCACACCCTGCTCGAAATGTTAGAGGAGGTGTACTGGAACCAGCCACCAGGGGGCGCTGGAGATGCTCTGTCATCCATCTATAACATTAAACTGCAAGTCACGTGGCAACTAATACAACTAACGGCACATGACAGAAGTCACCTGACATTGTGTAAACCTTACCATACGGCCGATGTTTTAGTTTATCAAAATGTTAATCATGACAAAACTGGAAACAAATGTCCAGCGGGATTTTGCAGATGAGTTCATCTCCACTTGCGTCCAAAATGAACTTCTCTATGACATCATTATATTCCACAAAAAAAGTGTTTTGTGGCCATTTTTCCACACCGTGATTTAGGGTTGAAGATGTGTGTTGATCTCTCAGAATTTAGAGCATTTTTGGAGCAACATTCATATCTGAAGCGTTGTCACCCACCATGTGACCATCATGTGACCCGTCACTCCATAAACGATTCTGTACATGGATGTAAACTGCAGCAGGCAAGATGACCATTCTACTCTTTCATATTGGTGGTTTATGGGATGCACGGGGATCATCCTTGCACCTGCAACGAGTGAGTGTCAAGATAAGATCTGACTGCTGTTATGAACCTCAGATTTGAGCGGAACCTCAGCAGAGAAATGAGAGTAAACCGAAACTGATAAAAGAGGCAAGTGTAAGAAAAAGTGCTGACTGTGGAAAGTGAAATGTCCACGATGACGGCGTCAGAGGCTTTTCTCCAGCAGAGGGCAGCATCCTCTCTGCTGTAGTGATATGCAGCGCAGCTGGAGGAAAAGGCAAAAAATAAAGTTTTGATTATTTTACTCACACTTACGTACACAGATGTCTGTGTAATACTGCAGCAAAATCCTGTGCTTCACTGGGGAGACAGTAAAATACAGTTTCATTCCTGTTTGTGGTGGTGTGACAGATTCACCTCCAGCTGGAAGAAATTTGACGGGCAGGATTCAGGTTGAAGGTTCTGTGTTCTGCACTGATTCTGCACTGATTCTGCAGCTCTGGATGGCCTGATGACTTCACAGATCAATATCTGTGAAATCATCCAGCTGCTGGGTATGAGAACAAGGTAACATCATCAATAATTCAAAGGTTAGAGAAAAATCTGCGGCTCCAGGCAGTTCTTCTGTGATCGGAGATACCTCGGACTCGAGCTTCACTCGCAGATGTAACGAGGGAGAGTTCAGCGACTCCGTCAGTCATCAAGTCATCTGACTGAGTTGCCACCAACACGTCAGGCTCATCAGCGTTAATATACAAAACACCTTTGATTCGTGCTGCACAGTTTCTGATCGGTTGAAGCAAAATGTGACGTTTAAATTCAAAAAGTTAATAATTATACTGTCGTTGTTGTTGTTGTTGTTGTTGTTGATGATGTTGGATGACCCCCTTGGGTTCCATACATGCGCTCACATCATCAGCAGAGTGTGAACAAACAAATGTTGTGATATCATGTCAAAGTGATATCTGCTGAAGTTAGCATGCTAACCAGCTAGCCTGGCTGGCCCTGTCCTGTAATACCACGTTGTACCACTAGAGGCAACAGTCCAACAGTTCGCTGAGTTTCACAGCTGTCAAGAAAGGAAATATTTTTACGGTTGTTTTAATTCCTGAACAGAAACCTGAACCCGAGTTTCTCTCTTTTACCAAGTACTCGCCTGCATGAACTGAGCTGATCATAAAGCCTTCAAATGGGACACGAAGGGAAAGTCACCAGTCTTGCTTTGTCCTTTCAGTCACCTGTGCTCCTCGGAGAACATGTCTCCACACAGGTCGTCTCTCTGGTCCCGCTGGCTTCTGATCCTCTCTCACTGTCCAAGCGTGCGTCGTTACAGCAGAATTACAGTATTTTTCAGCCTAAGACCCGTTTCTCGGCCTGTGGGGTCAAAACTTTCACTGATGGAATCCGGTGCGCTGACGGCACTGACCAGCTCAGACACGGAGCAGATCCCTGCTGTGACTGTACACATTCTGGATAAAACACAGGTTTTGGGCCGTTTTGACCACCTTTCTCACTCACTTGTTTCAGACGTTACGTCTGAGCAGTTGCTCAGGGAGAGCTGGAATCAGGTTACATTTATTCACTCGGCTTCTCTGGGTTGTCGCTGTGGTTTGAGCTCTGTCCAATCACATCTGGACCAGTGCGAGGGCCACAGGTGTCCGAACAAAGGTCCCAGCAGCAAGATGTCAAAAATGGACAAAAGACAGAACCTTAGAACCTCACATAAAGCCGTAAAGTTTATAGCCTCTCCCGGCTGACTTGGCGCTGCTCAGAGGCAAATAAACCAATAAAAGAGGGGACGCGGAGATGTGGGCGTGTCCTCAGAGCGCTGGGTGAGGATGGCCCTTTGGTGTCTCACAAACACAAAAACTTTAACCCTAACCCTCGGTACTGATAAACAGAAAACATGGAAGTGAAAATGTTGTGACCTCCGCTGTGTGATCCTCTGTCACGTCACAGCTCTGAAGTGCTCGTATTGATGTGCCCTTCAACACCAGTGCTGCTATGACGGTTTGCTAATGTTGTGAGCCATCGTTGGTCAGATGCAGAGTGACCTGATCCGCGTGTTTAGATGTGGACGTGTAAAATCCGTCTTCATCAGGCGTGTGACGGTGACAGCGGCTCCGATCGGGAAGTGAGGGAGTGCTGACTGATCCCCGATCAGCTCTGATGTAAAGGAATGTGGAGAATGAGCAGAGGTGGTTGTTGTTGTCCACAGGAAGTCACGCATGGGTCATAACGTTGTACCTAAATCACACGTGGACTCAAATGCACCCGTCTGCTGGAAAACGCTGCTCTCAGGTGTTGGGATGAGGAGGATCACCATCCGGCGTCCCGGACCGTCCTGTCTCTGGTTCTTCTGTCAGTGGAACAGGACGTTCAGCCCGTCCGCGGACAGCAGAAGTCCCGTTCGCTGTTCTTTGAGCTCGATGTGACTCAGGTCACCGTGGTAACTTCAAGAGGAGGTTCTGCTCAGATTTTAAATTTGAATTCTGATTCTTTTCCCGACGGATGACCTGATCACGTTTAAATGTTCTACACTCGGCACTTCAGATGTTCACTGCTGACTCGAAAACATTTCCCTACTGATACTTGAGAGCAGGTTTCAAGGTTTGTCTCTGCTGAACTGGACTTTATCGTTTATAAATATCTCTGTGGCAGTTGGAGGCTTTTCATCAAACCGTATTAATTATTTTACCAACCAGACGTTCCAGACGGGAATCTGCCGCTGTTCCCGATCCTCCTCCGTCCATCGGAGCAGAAACGGTCGCTGTGCTTCCTCTTCTTCTGCGGCCACAGCTCCTAACAGTTTGCATGGCAACCGGGCCAAAGCGCAGAACATCCCGGAGCGAACTGCTGCTGCAGTTCAGACCCGCCTCAGCTGCAGGCGGCGTCTGTGCTCCTCTGAGGGAAAACTCTCCGTCCTGCCGCTTTCCAGCCACTTTCAGTATTGGAGCCAGTGGAAGCAGGATGAAGATAAAGTCTCAGCTGCTTGTAAGGTCACAGAGTCTGTGCGTAAAAGCTTCGGGCCCAATGAAACAGTAAATCCTTGCTGGGAGTCGGCAGAGCTGAGGCGTGAGGAGCCTGAGGGAGGAGACGTGTCCCTCCTCCGGCCGCTGGGCCTGTTTGTTCAGGGGTTTAATGTTTAGCTCACACACATGTTTTTGGCGGCGGGTGACTTCGCTGGCTTTCAGACGCAGGGCAGCCACTCACTGAGGAACCTGCCTGAGCTCAGACCGTCCGCGAGTCAGCACCTCTGCACTGGTCCCGTGGAGCTCGGGTGGCTGGACAGACGCCTGGGGAGAGAGATGGGACCTCGCACAGCAGGTGGGACGTGCTTCATCTCTGCATGAACAACTTCCTCATCATCAGCAAATACACGTCAGTTTACTTCTTCGCTGGCTTCACGTTCATGCGAACGTGAGATATCAAACGGACCCATTACACCTAAACCCAAGTCACTCAGACATTCCACTATTTTGATTTGGATGATTATGACCTAACGCTCGAAAACTAAAGCAAACGCCAAACTCATTCAAAGACAAAAAGAAAAAGGCTTGAAAGATTTCTCTCTGCATGTAATTCTTATTGAATATGCAAAAGTTTGATGGAAGTTTGATATTAGACAGATGGAAAATATGAGTTCAGCAAATGTGGGGAAAAAGTCTAAACTCAGATCTTCTTCCATAAGATGATTTTTTGAAAGTTATTGGTTTGACCTTTGACCTTTACCCACCTGTGGTAGATAATGAATCGGCAGCCCGGTGTTTATTCCGTGTGCGTGAGTTCGGCACTGCGCTCCCTCTCGGGCGAGGAGCTCCAGCTGGATGTAGGAACTGTCCTGGACGAGGTTTTCCCAACATTCCCCCAGGAGGTCGCACACGGACACGGTCCTCTCAGAGGGGTGGGCGGGGCCAAGGAAGAAAACAATTTAAAATGACGCCGATCAAAGACAAAAGAGGTCGTGTGGAGTTTCTTAAAACCGGTGCCGTGTGACAGAACCCACTTCTTGTTATGAGACATTACATTTCCTGCGAGTTCTTAGGGGAATTAGGAGATTTAGGGGAATCTGCTCAGATCTCAGGGCTGCAGAACGTGTGTGTGGTGCTGCCGTTGTTATGGCGACCAGAGAATTAATTATTATCCTGAACAGGAAGTGATACTTTGCCAATGAGACAAAGACCGCGACACGCTGATGGGTTTATTATTTTATTGTCACTTTATTGTGAGTGTGAGAGAGGTCATCCTCTCGGAAAATGACTCGATTAAAGAAGCGAGAGATAAAAACAGAAACTCACCTCAGGAGAGGAGCAGGAGATGACCTTACATGCTTGTTTTCTCAGCACAAAAAACAACGTTACCAAATCATCCGACGGTTGCAAAAATTACCCAGCTGGATGATGGGTTGGTTGGTCGTGAACAGTCATCTCTTGATTGACGGCTGTCGCACCCGTAAAGCCCCTCCTGCTGCCAGCGAGCAGCTGAGCTCATACACGGGTGATGAGAGAGCCATTACTGCAGCTTGTAACTGTGTCTAAGTGTCGCGGCCGTCTGCTTTGGGCTAATAGAGCTGAAAATATGACGGCACAGGTGTTCTGCACCATTTTGAGCCCTCTTGTCGTCCATCCTCTCTGACAGAGGCCTCTGTTGACCACTGTTGATTCCAGCAGGGGACCAGTTGATCGGCAGACAAATGAAGACACTTCTCACTGCCGCTGAAAGGACGCTGGAGACGTCGCCTGTCAACGATGTTTGAGGAAAGGAAATGAGAATCTCGATAGAGTCTTGACAGAGGGACAGAAAACCAACCTCAACCTGCAGCACTGCAGCCGGGTGTCAGTTAGGTGATGGAGATCTTGGAGCCGCTGCAGATGCGGTGTCAACGTTCACTGATATTTAGGTGAAATCCATCATTTTACAACAAGCACACAAACGTCCGCAAGGCGCCGCCATCGCGCTCACCTCTGCGCATCTTATCTTGGCTGTAATCGAGCCATGTTTGAACACAAACTGAACTCAAACATAAAAAGTGGGTCAGTTTGTCTTCCTTCCTCTCTCTCTCCATCAGTCGCTCCATCAAAGGAGGCGAAGGCCGCAGGATGTCGGGGAGGAGCCCGGCTGAGGGGCAGCAGCGACGGCAGGACAGGGGCCGGCCTACACAACAGTAGCTCCTCCTCCTCCTCACTGGTGCTCTCCAACCCAAAATCAGGTGAAAAAAGCACATTTTTCTGATTTTGTCAAATCAAAATTCTTTTCAGTGTGAAGGTGAAAATGTTCTCAAGGTTGTGAGTGTTTTATCTACAAATAAAGATGGCCGCCGCACCTTCACTTCCTCGCACGCCCTGAAGAAAAATGGGGGTGACATACTCCAGATACGCCTGCCGATAAAAATAATGACCATCGGTGTGATAACAGTGACCTAACGCGACAGAAACCATCCCTGAGAAACACTTATTCGACTTGGCCCGTCTGCCAACATAGAGGGGACGGGGCTTATGAGCTATACTGCAGCCAACCACCATGGGGTGATGATCCTGTTTCTGGCTTAGTTTTTGAGTCACTTCTATGTCGGCCATCTTTAAATAGAGCTGTCAAAGAGCCATGTGTGACTGAAATCAGGTCAGACCACAACAGCTGTAAATGAGGCTCTGCACTCATTGATTTTCAAGTCTAAATTATGTTTTTAAATGACGTGCTGTTCCAAATTTAGCGTGTGTTCGCATTTTTCACGTGCAGTGTTGAAGAGGCCGGTGAGCACGGAGGAGCTGCAGCGACCGGGAGGCCCCTTCATCAAGAAAACATTCACAGTGTGTCAGACCTCATGTTGCCTCAGAGCCAAAATTTCCAAAATTAACTATTTCTATCAGCGATCAGACAACAGAGGGGTGTGTGTGTGTGTGTGTGTGTGTGTGTGTGTGTGCATGTCTGTGTGCGCGCTTGCAGATCGTGGGCGATGCGGTGGGTTGGGGGTTCGTGGTGCGAGGGAGCAGGCCGTGTCACATCCAGGCCGTGGAGCCCTGTGGCCCAGCTGCTGCTGCCGGCCTGAAGGTAGGCATCATGGGAAATGTATCCACCAAACAGGTTCAAAAGTAGAGGAGGCGGCCTTTGGTTCACAGGAAGCAGCTTAATTTGTGAGTTGCACTGTTTCCCTCATTAATTCATTTGATTGGCTATGGGGACATCTAGTGGCCAGCAGAGGAACTGAAGAACTGCAGCCATGCTCCATGTTTCACAGACACGTTTCCTGCTCATGAAATATTCATGAGCAGGAAACGTGTCTGTGAAGGCATGCACCTGTCGAGCTGCAGCAGTGAGGCCTCAGGATTTAACGCAGCTCGATGTATCGGCGCTTCAACACCGGAAACGTCTTAGTGAAACAGGGCGACCGTGAGGTGTAACCCAGATGTCCTCTCACTTGTGTCCGGTAGATAAACAAAGACATTTGTATATGACACCTGCTCTGCTGGTGCGGCAAGGAGGACCCCCCCCAGTCATCTCTCTCACTCTCGTCCCTCTTCGCCTGCAGGTCTGTCAGTTTGTGCTTTCTGTCAACGGGCTCAACGTTCTGAATCTGGACTACCGGACGGTCAGCCACCTGATCCTGACGGGACCCAGAACAGTGGTGATGGAGGTGATGGAGGAGACGGAGGAGTGACGAGCTCGTTGGAGGACAGACCGCAGCTGTACTTTAGCTCAGTCGCACTAACAGAGCGACTAATGCAAACAGCGTTTACTCTTCAGCAAATATTCCTCACTTGAAACTATGAACAAACATGTGACCTTTGACCCTGAGTCACTGCAATACGACCGTCACCGAACCTGTGTGATGATGGTCAAAACTACACGAAGATGCTCTGATTCAAACTGCCCCTTTAACTGGTCGCAGACAGGAGACACACCTGCACTGCGTCGGCATGGAAACGTGAAACCATGCGTTCGCTTCAGTGGACTTTTAACCCCGTGTTGCTCCTCGCACGCGCCAAGAGGCCCCCGCCCAGCTCTGTTTGCATTTCCATCACCGGCGACGACGCCGGGTTCCCAGAAAGGCAGCGAGGAGTGTGAAGAGGCAGCTTTGTTTTGGACTTCATGTGTTTTCACTGCAGCTACCTTGAGCACACGTGCACAGGCGGCGTGCGCTCAGCAGGCATCGTCATTTCAAGTAGAGAACAGGCCTGTGAGAGGTTTAGTCAAAGTGCTTTCAGTGTTCCCTGTTTTTTGAGCTGACCCGTAGGTTTGTGAAACGTCTTCGTGTGACTGCCTGAGGGTCCGTCCTGCTGACTGTGGTGAAACGTGGCGACGGAGGTCAGCGCCGCTGCGCGGTCGCTCACGGTTGACGCAGTTCACGGTTTTGCCACTTGGCGGCAGCACGTGATTGTGTTTGCAGGGTTTATGTCTCTGCTGTGTTTGAGGCCGCAATGTGCAGGAAAGAAGTGAACAGATTCATACATTCACAAAAGCTGGGAAACATGTTGGGACATCAGCTGATGTCAGCGGAGCTCGAGCACAACCGCTCGATCATTCAGTGTTTCAGTGTCACAGCGGCGGACTCGGGATGTTGGAGGGTCAGGGGCGAGTGGAGGGCACCCCGTCACATTCTGTTGGCTGGGGGGGGGGCAGCATCCAGGAGGGCTCAACTCACTGTCCGTCACAAATATTCAATACATCTCCATCGGACAGTATCAATACTGTGACAGCGATTTTCACTGATATTTTGCAGCGACACCATGAATCAGCTCTTATTGCAAAGCATCATGGGAATCCACAGTTGTCTTCACTGCACTACATAAAAGATTCCGATTGACATGTCTGACAAGTTTGTAGCTGAGCAAAACCATGTGTTTGAATTGAAAACACAATGTTTTCTTTAAGTTTAGACAAGTGTTTAACCGTGATCTAATGTTCACGAAGGCACGAATCTCTACGTTCACGTCTACAATCTGACGTTTGCTAAACACTGGACCAGGATTGGCCTCGAGCTATTTGTGATGTCACACGTCACGCTCCTAGGCTCCGCCTCTTGTGCGTGAAGACGACCGTACCACCGACGACCCTGCACAGACGTCGTTTTAGACCAGATCCAACATTCGCGCTTCTGACTGGGGGGAGGGGCATACCGCTCAGCACTACCACAATTATATCAATAATCCCACGTTTGCCCCGCCAGCGTTTATCTATTGGGTTGTTTCTTTCCATTTTCAAACGTCGAACCAAAGAGATGCCGAAACTCGTGTCATCGTTAGCGTTCTCCCTTCTCAAAGATCGTCGCAGTGACGGACGGTTGCTATAAAAACGGTCAAGGTTCGCGGCTCCCTGAGGTTCAGGACTGAACGTGGAGCTGAAGGGTGAGAGGTGACGAGGACAGGACGGAATGTGAAAACCTGATCGTCGTATAACCGCGATCCCTTCAGGAGGCCT
>KV751393.1:248988-264636 GCA_001698575.1 Mola mola
CTGTAGAATTAGATTTAATCAATCGCACTGATTGGGGCAGCAAGTCAGAGAGATGAAACGGCAGGAAGAATCTGGTTACAGCGTTTATAAAAGACAAACCCAAACAGTTTGGATAGTCAGAAATCACATGGTGCTTTGGAAACACTCCATCTGCTGCTGTTTTCCTCAAAGGTCAGCCACAGCGCAGCTCAGTGTTTCTGAGATGTTGAAAACCATCAAAGAGTTTGGGCTGTTTATCGTGTCAGTCCAAAACTCAAAGATTAACTCAAGATTAACCCAAACCTGGGAAGTTACACCATCCTAGTTGGGTGTGAAGGACTGACTGTGACACATCGGTAACTTTGGAAGGACACAGAAATCAATTTGTGCTAAACGTGTCCTTCATTTCTCTTGTGCGTGCTTGAACCGAGCGCCTGACCCGGGTCTCTCCGACGTGGTCGTCATTAATAGTGGTACATGCTCCATCGTAGAGGACTGATGGACTTGCACTGACAGGGTCCCTGATCCTGCAGCAGATGTCAGAGAAAACGTGTGTGCTGGTGTCAGATCCGGTCGCGGAATGTGGGAATATGAAGGAAGATGCTGAGCTTCAACCACATCCACAAACCCGTCTGACATCTCTGAAGCTTGTTGGCAGCGCTGAACTTGAAACAGGACCAAACCTGCTCAGCACTGTGTGGACAACCGGAGCCCAGACATGACTTACCAGAATAGCAGATCACAGAGAGATTATCGCGTTTCACTGATTCATGTTTCCAATCGCACAGGCTCAGAAGAGTCAGACCCGTGAGAAGTCAGCAGGTCTCTGCTGCTGTTCAGTTCACTCCAGCGTTGCTGCACAGATCATTTTTAACTGCTCCTCTTTCTGTCGCCTTCCTACCTCTGACTGTGTTCTGCTTCTTGGATCTCAGCTGGCTCGTGACTTGAAATGGGGGCTCGTCTGGGATGAGCTCACACTTCACGTGGACTCACAGAGTAAAGTTGTGTTGTGGTCGATTCTGTGTGCAGTCAGTTTCCTGAAAGTCCCACCCTTGAGCAGATGTGATAATGATGATCCGTCCGTGTTTGTGGCCCACTCTAGTGTCCAAATAGTCACAACATCTTCAGGTTTGCTTTCTGGTTAATTGTCACGTTTTCCTCCCCCCTGCTGCTGGGAGGTTGGCCGAACGGAACGTTCAGTCTCAACAACAAAGCTGAGGACTAAAAACGAGAAAGTAGAGTAAACCTCCTGTGTGGAGCTCCACACTCGCTCTCTTAGCTCAGCAGCAGATTCTTAAACCAACCTGGGATCTCGGGGCCTCCTGGAGATTTAAATTAGGCTGAACGAGCTGTGTGGAGACATTTTCAGTTTAGCTCAGGTGTTTTTTAAAATTTGAAAAGCCTGAAGTCTGAGAGTCTTAAGCATCTTCAGTTTTTTAGAGAAATCCTGTTTTCCTGTGAAGTTCCAGTGGGAGAAACTTCGGCAGGGCTGAGTCGACGATGACTCCGTTTATTGAGGGTGAACTGGTTCTGTTAGTCAAGTCAAGTGAGTACATAAAATATGTAAATAGGCTATAATAAAAGTTAAACATAATAATGAATAGACAGTATAAATGACCAAGTAAAATCAATAAAGCAGCAATAAAATCATGGTAAAAACAAAGTAAAATGAATTAAGTAACAGCCGGGGTGTCTTGCAATGCTGGGACTGAACACCAAAGAGAAAAGATGCATCTTTAGCAAAGTTTTAAATTCCTCAGGTGATTGTTGCCCTCTAATCTGAAGAGGCTGTTCAACAGCTTCAGGGCCTCCACTGACGAGGCTCCATCTCCTCGTGTGCTTGGATTGGACCAGGACCAGGAGCAGCTGGTTGGAAGACCTCAGTGCTCTGGCAGTAGTGTGAGGCTGTAAGAGCTCAGATAGAGAAGATGGTGCTATTTAAACATTTAAAAACAATTAATAAAACTTTCAAATGTATCCTGAAGTTAACAGGGAGAAAGACACAAGAACAGCAGTGATGTTCTCACGCTGTTTCTTTCCAGTTAACAGACGGGCTGCTGCATTTTGTACTACCTGTAGGTGGCGCAGCGATGACAGGTCAAGACCAACAAACAAAGAATTACAGTAATCTAAACGTAATGTTACAAAGCAATGAATGACTCCAAGTCTTTTCTTGGCAGATAAGGTTTTATCTTCGCAAGGAGTCTGAAATGAAAGAAGCTTGTTTTGACTACTGAGCTGATCAGCTTATCAAACCTAAAGCTCCTGTCAAAGATTACACCAAGGTTTCTTACAAAGGGATGATGGTGAGAATCAAGGTTGCCACATCCCTGTCCCAGTTACTGTGACATTATTGTAATTGTAGTTGTTGTAATTATTGTAGTTGTAAGAGCAGAGAGCTGCCCGAGCTTCATTCACGCTCTCTGTTCTCACTGCTGCCACCCGGAGACCGACACTCCTCCGAGGTTTCAGTCAGCCGGTCACGGTTTGTTTCATTACTGATAAATCTGCCAATCGTTTCCGTCACTGCCTAATCATTAACATCCTGTTGGTGATTGGCTCGTTTTGTCCAAGCAGCTCCCCAACACATAAAGATAATAAGTTTACCATCACTGCAGATGAAGAAAAGCAGCCGTCACTTTTAATTCAACTGAACTGTTAATCCATCATAACAGACTAGTTTTATGTATTTTTGGTGGATCAGTTGTTTTACGTGTTTACATCCTGTACGGAAACGTGCCAAGTAAACTGAAACAGAGGCCACCTCGATTGGGAAACCTTCAGACTGGATCATGAAGTTCTAATCCAGCAGCGGCTCCACAGATGTAACAAAGCTTCCTGCTGGATTCCGTCTCCAGATTTGGAGGAAAACATGCGTTTTAAACTCGTCTAAAACTTCACCTCATACATCTTTTTTCCCTTCTCTCTTTCAGCTCTCGCTCGGAGTTTTACGTACTGGGTGGGCGGGACACCTCCTCCTTAAGTTCTCATATTTACAGGCGAGGCCTTTTGTCTCTGCTTGCTCAGAATTCGGAGTTAATTTCCTCTTCACGTTGGTGCTGTTTCCGCCGTGAGCCCCACACACACAAACAGCTTTGTTAATGTGTGATCACACAGCACGTTTGTGTTTTGTCCCAGAAATCAGAAATCCTTTTAAAGGGTGCGGTTTTCCCAGGTGGGTGTTTTTTGAGTGAATCATCCCCTGAAGCTCTTGTTTATTGTGGGGCGGCACTTCAGAGCTGCCAGGCGTCAGTCATAGCGCAGGTATTTAAAGAAGTCGGCAGCAGCAGATGGCTCAGGACACAAACACACATCATTATTTTCTCTCGCATCCTCTGGATTTTTCTTACCAAATTAGAGCAGCAACGTGTTGCTGCTGGATTCATATTTATTTTATGGGATTTGGCTCAGGTGCAGTGAAAATGATGGGGTGTTGGAGTTTGTTGACCCTGGAAATGCGGTTTTCGCAGTACAGCTATTTACAATGGCCATATTCCAGTGTTTCAATCTGCGTCCTTATTTGAGACTAAAAAAACACTGCGTGGGAGCTTAAAGACACTTATGTTATTGTAAGTCACTCAGTTTTGGACATATATATAACATATGGGAGAACATATCCTGCGATATAGTTTCACCTGTTTCAACTCCAAAGCATGTCCCCAAAGTAACATTTTGTCAACATCTGTTTTATATAATAAAAATAAAGTTTTCAGTCTGATTATCTCATGTTATGAACATATACTGCAGCAAAAGATTCAAACAGGAGCAGACGGACTGAGCAGCAGTGCCATAAATGTTCCAGGCCGACAAATCAACTGTTTATTCCAATCTGCAGAGTTCACATGAACCTGGTTAATTAGAGAACAGGGAAGAGGAAAGTGTTGCTTTGTTGAACACTGGTGTTCTTTGCTGTGAGGGTGTGTACGCAGGTAACGTGTCTCTGTGGCAGCTCAGTGATGGAGCGGCTGTGCGCTGTACGTGCACACTCGTGCTCAGGATAGCAGAGGAATAATAAACAGATGCCGTTCACAGCCACCTTTTTTTCTGTCTCTCATCCTTCACTGACGCCAGTCTCAGAACGAAGAGACGGGAAGGGAAATGCAATGGGATAGGAGGGACCAGAGAGAGACAAATGAGGAGACGGAGAGAGAGTGAGGGGGACACGGGGGGTGATGCTGTCGGTAAGTGGAGCACAGAAGAAGACCTGTCGCCTCCCTGAAGAGACGAGCACCATGCACGCTCATCGGTGCACGAGGAAGATGAGGATAGGAGGGAATGATTCTTTGCCTTTTAATTTGACATCTGTGCACGATAATCTCTCTGATGTGTATCCTCCCACTTGGGTGAAATTTATCCTTCATTTCTTTCCCATTTTCCTGTCGGCCCAAGGAAACACAGATGGAGCGAGCGCCGCTCAACCGCCGTACCTCTCTTGGGAGTTAAGCATGACGTAACTTTGAGCTGATCAACAGTTGAAGTCAAACAAAAGGCGCGTTTGTGACTTCTAAAAGGACAATTCACCACAAAATCAAAAACACACACTCTCCTCTCCTGCCTGCTGTGTTATTAATCCACGTCGAAGGGATCTTTTCCTTCTTAAAGATAAACACCAGTAAAAAAAACCCTTGTAGAGACAATATGAGTCACATCACATGTCAGTCAGTCCATCCATCCATTTTCTACCGCTTAGCCTGTTAGGGGAAAAAAGTGGAAAAGTGGAATATTACATGGACACATAGGGGCGGGGCCTATTTCAGGACGCAGGTGACACATGAAGAAAGGAAAACACAGGGAGGAGACGTAAATGAAGACAAGAACATGAGAGAACAGGAAACACTACAAAACAGGCGTGAACACGATAAAACTACATGTCAAACCAACCAAAACCCTTCAGAGTGAAAACTGTGGATCCCCTGGAGTAACCAAGTAATCATTTCTGAAGGAGACCTCGCTGTTGTCTCTTTGAGCTCCACAAGCGAAGGGTCATCTGGTCCCATCCTATCAGAGAGAAGGCAGACATTTGTACAGCTGATATCTAACACCACAACTGCAGGAAGAGGAGCAGCATGGACTTATAATTCACTACATGCTGATTTTCTTATGATAATTTATCATTGTCATTGACAGTATGTTTCTCACTGGCAGTGATCAGGTCAAACTATTTATTTTGTCACTTTTTTGTCCAGTTTCATCGCCCCGACGATTTCGTGCCAAAGTCCTGAGCCCCAGCCAGCTGCAAGTGTCATGGAAGGAGCCAAAAGGAGAGTTTGAAGGATATTCTGTGATTTACTCCACGCTGCCAGGTAAGAGCCAGCTGAAGTGTGTGGTGACCGTGCAGGTCATTGACGTCCCCAACGCAGGAGGACATTTTCACTGTTTGCACCTCCCGGAAACACATTCAGCTGTTGGTTTATTTTCCTGTTCAGCTCGAGGTTCAGTTTGCAGGTCGTGCAGAAACGCGGTTTAAGGTCGATGCGTCTGGTTAAGTCGTATCTGGCGTCCACAGCTGGAAGTGAGCAGTAAGATGTCCGTGATGATGCATCCTTACAGAAGAGCCTCCGTCCCAGGGAGTTAAAAGTTGATGGCAATCAACACAGAGATTAGCTGTAAAATGCAGGTCAAATCAAATCAAATCAAATCAAATTTTATTTGTATAGCCCGAAATCACAATTTACACATTATCTCACTGGGCTTTTGACAAACTGTACAGATGTGACATCCTCTGCCCTTAGACCCTCGAACCGGGTGAGGAAAAACTTAAAAAACCCTAAACAGGGAAAATAAGAAACCTCAGGAAGAACCACAGAGGAGGGATCCTTCTTCCTAGGACGGACAGACGTGCAATAAATGTCACTTGTACAGAACACAAAAACATGATAACAACAGTTCATTTAGAATGCATAAAACATCCATGAGTCCCAGAGTCTGTGGATTCTATGAGTCCGGATGTATGGAAAGTCTAGTGATCCAGACGCAGGTGGACTCTGTTGGTCCAGGAGTCATTGTACTCCATGTAGCAAGATCTGAGTGTTGCTGAGTCCAGGAGTATGTAGAATCTGTAAATCCAGGGATATTTGAAGTGTAGCGATCCAAAATGCGGGTGTAGTCTATTGATCCAGAAGCCATTGTGATCTGTGGGTCCCGATTTGCACTTGGAAATCCAGCCTAGGATCCAAGTCACAGGATCCAAGTCACAGGATCTCCTTTCCTAATGTGGCCAGGGGGCATCAGGCAGGACCACAGCAGCACCTCCCACCGCGACCTAGAAAAACCTGCAGGATGGTAAAGCACAACGACTCCGGGGAAGAAGTAAAGTTAGTGTAAGGATATGGACATTTACAGGAGCAGAGAAGGAGTCGGAGTCAGAGGGGGGAGAGAAGAAAGCTCAGTGTATCATGGAATGTTCCCCCAGCAACCTAAGCCTATAGCAGCATAACTAAGGGCTAGATATGCCAGCCTTAACTATAAGCTTTATCAAAAAGGAAGGTTTTAAGCCTACTCTTAAAAACAGCACAACACAGCTCACGTCTGTTCATGTGTGAAGTCGTTCATCTTTAGCGTACAGATATTCTAGATATGCAGAGAGGAGGGCAAAAGTTGGACCTCCTTCCCTGAGGGAGAACACATCAGCTTTTTATGTGGCTTCCACCTGCATGCCGCTGCATAATTCACTCATAGCAGAGGGAGACATGTAACCACACACAGGATGTGATGTAACCCACCCTGGGGCCTCTGGGGAGCCCAAAACTCCACGACCTGATAAAACTTCATGCGTTTGTACAAAAGATGGTGAAGGGTGCCGGTGAGATGAGGCTCAGCGGGTTGTGGGGAACTCAATTTGTCAAAATGAGTGCAAGTTATGTAGCAAGAGAATGGATTCACCTCAGGGGTTTTTATGTGGATTAGTTGATCACTTGAATGAAGGAAAAATCAAAGAATTGTGCCTGTAATATCTAAACTTTGCTGTTGTCCTTGTGGGGATCTTTCATTATACAGTAGTTCAAAAGTCTCTCTGACTGCAGATTGGACAAATGAAGCAGCAGTACTTTAAGATTTAGACTAAATATTTAACTGTACAGTAATCTACAGATTAATTTCATCCCTGGAAATCATGGATATAGTCAGCATTTCTGACGCTGGATTTTTGCACACTCACTGACTTTAGGACTGGCCATCGGGTGGCATTTTTGGTAGAGAAAATCATTTTTGTCATATCTACATTACTATGAGTCACGTCCACACCAAACAAAATGGAGATCGATCAGGAGATCAATGCTTTGATGGTGACACGTTAATGTATCTCCTCCTGTGTTTCACCCATTCGGCAGATGCTTCATGTGAACTGAGGGCAGAGTTCCAAGTTCAGAATCCACTGATACAGAAGTTAAGTGAACAGCTGTGTAAAGCAGTTTCAGCCATATAGAACATTCTAACCTGGTTGAACCCGGTGACACCACCTAACTTAACTTCTTTGTCTGGATTCTTCAGTAAACAACACAGACCTGAAGCTGTAAGAAATAACTATTGACTGCGATGCCAGCGAGTTTCATGCTCTGTGATTATGATCATCAGGGACATCGTTCCGCTTGAAAACTGAGGCCAAGTTTTTAATTGAAAAAAGATGAATTTTTTATTGTACGTGGTTCAAGACAGAAAACAAGAGACAAAGCTTGTCCCTTCTGTTCATGTCCTTGTTCCTCCTTGTCCAGAAACAGGGTTTGGTGTTCTGTCTTTACAATGCAAGGTTGATTAGATACACCTCTGAGCCAGTAGAGAACTGGTCGATCATTGGTTGATCTCATGTCTAACACATTACCTTTCCCTAGTGAAAGTCGAGATTTACACATTTAAGCAGACAATAAATGTATGGAAAATATCCTTCATCAGACTATCATAGCTGGTCCAACCAATTGTTCCTGTTCTGACTGATGTAATTCATTAGTGTCCTGATTTCAATGAAACACAAACCGGTTGTCGGAATCATAAACACATAGATTGTTTTTTTGATGAACACAAGTGACTAGATGATCTGGATGATGAGGGACAGCACAGAGAAAATAAAAACAGGCCTAGTAAGGGAAGGTTCTCAGTCAGGCACCGAAAATAGACACAGACGCATGAATTGCTTGGAATAAATGTGTTGGTTGGAGTTCTTCACAATGTAATTGTTACAGCTAAGTAATTAAGTTTGTAATCAGTTTGATCTGGGACCCAGAGAGTCAGTTTGATTTCCTGTTTTTTCCTTCCTTCCAGTCTCTCATTTCTCACGCTGAGAGAGATTAAATTGCAGTGGAAGACGGTGCAGCTGTACTGTAGTAAAACTGTCTGTTAATGCTGTGACTGTCGTTGTGGAAAGCAGCTAGAATTCATTGTGTTCTGGACTGGAAATCACAGAAAATGTGCGGTTAGGAGGCCCAGCAGGGGTCCCTAGCAGGGTCTGTGCAGAAACTCAACTAAATGTGGAACATTACAGGAGCATTACGCTGTGTAAAGACAGGTGGTGATGGGTTATGTACTTATTCAGAAATGCCTTTCTGAGACAGGACAAAAGAGAAGAATGAATCATTTTTCTTCACTTTTTTCCTTCGCTCTGCAGTGATGTAATGGTTAATTTCAACTACTGATGATGAGGATGTAATGAGTATAGATATACTACTGAACAACATTGCTACAAATTTGGGTCGGAACACTGTAACCTTTCAACAATACACCCATGTTTTAGCTGGTCATGGTAGAAAATTGGGCTGCATGGTACACGTTTGTCCCAATCCGATTGTATCCAGCAATTGAGTCCTGATTCGATTTGTATTCCAGCTCTAATTTATTGTGATTCTACCAGTATTGCAATTCAGTGGTTGTATTTCCAAGAACCGCCACATCAACTTTTAGTCAGTAGGTCTCATTTATATCATCTGTGTAGAAAAGTGGAACTTGAGATGTACAACTGAATGTTTTTAAGTGAACTGCTCCTTTAAGCTGATACCGTAATAAAATAAGAAGATAAATAAAATTTATCAGAGCGACTCATGCAGCTCTACTCAGCTTCTCTTTGACCTCTGTTATCACGTTGTTGTAGATTTGAGGAACAGCTTCCTCCCAAAAAAAAAAACCTACCATGGCTATAAACCATGTGATGCCGGACGTGATGTCGTGTCGGTGCCATTTGCATAAAAAATACAGTGTTTAGACTTGTCCTTTAAAAAAATCACAGTACTTGCATAAATCTTGTAGGAAAGTCTGAAACCATGAACCAGATCAAAATTTCCCATTTCAAGGAGCAGTGAATAAAATGCTTATTTTTGCTATTGCTATTGGTGAGGAGGGGCCTACAATGCTTGTACCTCCTGTCTTCTTGGACATATTTTGCAGCATTAATCTTTGATTTGTTGCTTGTGAGCAGAGGTGTACAGTGGTATTTTACTAATTTTACTCAGGTACAAGCACTGGACTAAAAATTTGCTCAGACACGTAAAGTCTGTTAAAATGTCACTGCGGTAAATTATGTTGGCAGATGGGCCAAATTATTAAATTTAACCACTTCCATATTTCATTCTGTGACAATCAAACAACGCTGGTGGAACACTGCACAGCAAATGTAAAAATCCCAGCTGAAGCTCCGCCCACTATGAGCGTGTTAGCATTTTAGCCGTTAATTGTGAAACGGGTGATTGATTGAGGTAGATGCGGCTACTTTAACTACGCAGACACACAATAATCCTGTAGATTAATCTTCAAATATACAATAGTTGTTATTAATACTGCTTTAGTAAAAGTACAATCACTGATTTGGAATATTGAAGTACACAGCTGTGGATGAGTTCCCTACAGGAAGAGGACAGGATGTTAAGACACACATAGTTCATGGTTGATCGTGTGGGGTGGGTTTGCTGGATGAACGGGTGGTGATTTTTCAGAGATATGAATGAACCTTCTCGTTGGTGGCAGCACAGACACAGTAGTTTTACTTTTTCATTGAGTAGAATTAGACAGGGACTGTTTCAAAAGGTTGTGTATTCCTCCGATATGATCAGGTTGGTAGACAAAACACAGGAAGGCCAATCCAGTTCTCATGGATATCTGCTAGAGTGATGAAGGTCCGTCCTCAGAGAGTTTCTGTGCTGTCGTGCTGACATGAAGGATCTGTGGATGGCTGCGCTAATGATTCCATAATATCCTGATTTCAAGTATCAAATGATGTACTTGTGTTGATTGACCCTTTTTCATACAAATGCATGCAAATTGACTCTAAATTATTTTCCATTTTGGGAGATGATGATTCAAAGGTACCTTGAAATATTAAAGAATTCGGCTAAAAAAATCTTGAGATATAACATTCAATTAACAAAATTGTCTATAGTGACCTTGACCTCAGTCCCAAGATTTAGCAGTTTGTGTGAAAGAGTAACTTTTAACCAGGTTATGATTTTTAAAATTTCACCCCTTTTTGACATATGGGATTTGTTTATTATTGCAAAATTTTCCTGACCTTGACCTTTGACCCAGAAGGCCCAACATGTGATCATCTGTAGCCATTGGAGTCTGTTGAAACAAATGGAGACATGCTGTGACTGGTGTCAAAGGCTGAAATCATGATTTACATCGGCCTGTATGCTCTGTCCAGCGTAGCCAACCTCTGATCCTCGTGCTGCCTCCGGCCGGCAGTGCCCCTTGCCCATGGCGCGCCATCTGTTGCACTAAGCATAGAAGCCATCCCCTGACAGCGTGAGCGAGAGTCGGCCGGTCGGGAGGGAATGAAACAGGGATATGAAGAAGGGAACTAGAGACCAGGATAAAGGTGGAGCTGTAGAGGCGTGGAGAGAAAGTACGTGGAAAGAGGGATGTTGGATATATATGAAACAAAAGTATGACATGCCCAGACAAAATCAGATCTGCAGCTTTTGTCACATCCTGCTTTGGATTTCTGGCCTTTTGAGAACAAACACCCCTCCGGTGCTGCGTGATGACAGCATCACTTCAGCATGTACAGGAGCCTCACATGTGCTGGAATCTTTATTTCCTTTTGTCTTACAGATGTTTAAACTGGCCTAACATTTTCACCAAAGACGGATGGTGTCATTTCTCAGACATGCCCACACAGCTCACTGCGCAGCACATTGCCTGTGGGTAGAGCTTAGTTATGAAGAAAGGAAGCCAAAGAAAAGATTTAAAAGTAACTGGTAGTGTCTCTGTGGCTCCTGGGCCGAGCCAGGAAGCTGAGTGACGGGGACGGTCGTCCTCTGGCGTCAGGTCGCTTATCGGCCTGAGTGTGATGAAGCTGGGACAGAGCTCATTTTCTCAGTCAGAGGGGACTGTCTTCTTTCTCCTGGTGGAACTCTTCACTGGCACCGCAACGCACAGAACATGAACAATAATCTGATGTTGAATATATTGTTTGAGTATTTTGTAGAAAATGTTTGTGAATCAGTGACAGCCGGTCCTAAACGCTCACCTGAAGGTTTTCAGAGCCTCTGTGGACCCACAGGTCAGGGTGCTTTAGCCTTCACATTATTTTCTCCAATTTAGCCATCAGAGCTAATGCTAACGCGTAGCACAGCAAACAGAGTCGAGCGCCGGTGTGTGGATGGGGTTCATGTTGATGATTTCCCAGTCAGACCCGCTTCTTTTGTCAAAATATGTAACCAAACAACTTGGCTGCGCCTGTGAAGCCGATCTGGATCGGTTCAGAAACCAAGGGATGAGGTCACGGAGAGTTTACACTTGGTGCAAAAACAAACGAACAAGAGAGGCGGACGAAGGGAAAAAGTGTGCAAATCGGGATAAAGTTTTGGCTTGAGTTTGTTGGGAAGAATTGATGTAACCATGCTGGTGACAATGACGAGCGCAGCCTCAGAGGCGAGCAAGACGGAGAAAAAATACATTTTCTGCTTGAAAAAGACTGTGACAAAATGCATTTTTTTCAGCGTTTTGTCTGAAATGTTGCTTTGATGATGAAATGACCAACTTTTAGATGTTGACAGAATTGAAGCTGTCTGGAGGTAGAACAAAATGGTTCTATTGATGTCTCAACTCTTAACATTTATTGAACTGAAGATTCTGGGTAGCTTAAAAGCTGAGTGAAGTTGTTCAAAAATGCTGCTGTTGGCCAAAAACTTGAAGAAAGATCCCCGGTGGGCCACGAGTGAAAGAGGTGTGTGCAGGAGCAGGTTTTTGGATAAGTGAATTTTAGATAAAGTAGCTCTGATAAGTGACGGTGTAACCTACTGATCAGCTGCAGCAGCAGCTCAGTCAGTCAAAGTCGAAGAACTGAGCTCTTCAACTAATCTGCCTGTGACGATCGTGGACACGACAGAGTCTTTCAGACCCAGGAGATGGAAACCTACGCGTGCTAGACAATCAGGAAACTGCTGACTTCTGCTAAACCTTCTGCGTCCACAGCACAGCCCATTTGGCAGGATTAGATGCTGAATACATCTCAAGTCTGACTGATTCATTTGATTTTTATTTATTTATTTTCCTTTTTTTGATATAGTCTGTTTTTTTAAGTCTTGGATTTGTTTTTTGTGATGAGTTTTCGCCCCTCAGGTGTTAATAAAGGTAATCTCTCCTCGGTTTGAGTTGCCAGAGGGCTTCTGTTTGTTTTCCTTTCTGAACATCTGACGTGATAGGTTCACTTTCAAATAAGACAGAAGACATTTTCGCTTATTTGAACACAGTTTGAGGGTTTCTGAAAGGCAGAGAGGTGTGCAGTTGACAGGCACTGATGCTGTTTGGAGGGACTGTTCATTCTTCTACACAACATTCATCCCCAACCCTCTCATTTCTATCCTATCAAGGAGTTACTGAAGGACAGACGGCCTTGATGAGTGGACAACAGGCCAAAACATTCTCATGTAATCTGTCCTGTAAATGTCACACATGGGAAGTGGTGTAGGCTGTCACACTGTGAGCCTGTAGGCCGAGGTAAACATACGCCACATGTATAACCTAACTATGGATGTGCATCGTTAAGGTTTTAACGGTACTCCGACTCTCACGGATAGTGCTTATCAGTCTGGTACCTTAACGCATCTCTTTGTGGTTCTATTTAAGAGAAAAAAATATACAAATTAGGAACAGAAGGAACAACTGCTTTATTTAAAAAAATAACTCTGATAGAGAATAATGTGATTATAACTCAGTTATTTAAAAAATCTGTTTGACATTTTGTAGCCACAATCAACAATTCACTATTAGTGAAAATAAATTAGTTGCTCAGTTGAAATGAAAAAATATGATCTCCTGATTGATTTGCCTTTTGTTTTGTGTAGGTTGGACCCATAGTAATGGACATATGGCTATTAATTATATTTTATTTTTCAAAGTGCGCCACCTGGTGGCAAATAATGATGTGGAATGATGAAAATGTTGAAAGTCCATAATAGCCCTGACTTTCAGGGACCTTTTGGTGATTGAAATCACATTTATACAGAGTTTCTTTTGCTGTATGGCCTCAAACACAATGTCGTAAAGCATGCTGGGAAACTCCACCCACATATGCTCTGACACGCCACAGTGTGTTTCAGTAACGTGTCAGTGTTTGGTAGAAAGTGTGGCTGCCAGCAACACAGCAGCTACTTGGAGACAGTCCATCCAGCAGGAAAACACTCAGTACAACACATTTTTAAAGACCTTCTTCCACAACATTTAAGTAGCTGAAGCTGGATTTAAACTTGTGTATTCTGCTGCATCCTGACGTGCAGCTCACCCCGGCCACATGGGGACAAACGTGGACCAAATCGAGTAGAGTCTGACCGAAGAATTCTGTAAATATGCTCTTCATCACAGCCCCACTCAGACTGTAATGAGGAACACGTGTTCATTTGAAGTTTCGGGGGGCACGGTATCACAGTTTCACATCCAGTTAACAATCAGGCTTTCACCGTGGAAGAAAAAATGTGTGTCCGTAAGTCCCGACACTTGTCCTCCCAGCAATAACAATTGGTGTCCCAAAAGGCTTCAACGCAGCAGGAGTTTTCTCCCACAAAGGCCATAAACTTGAGTGGGTTCTGGAACCAGACCGATGTCTAAACTGCGATTCAGCATCATTTATTCCTGAGAGTTTCTATGCCTATACGCAACAACCCTGCCTGCTTTTTTAAAAAAACAAAGCAAACTCTGCCCAGAAACCGCTGTGTCATTAACCTTTTATTTTGACGCTCCGCCCTCTCCACATCTCATTGGTTATTATAATACATTTTTGGAGTCAATACTGATACCAGTATCAAGGCGTAAAAAAGTTCCGATGTCCGATATTGGCTGATTCTGACCAATTTTTCACAATGATCCCTCAAATGAGGTTATGAAATATTGCATAAGATGCAACAGAGGCAGAATATTTTAACAATAACAATAAAGGTTTACTGACTAAATGACAACAGTACACTGAAACAGGAATATAAATCAACCCGTCTGTTTCTGCAGTCTGTTCTTTAAAACCACATTTTTGGATATTGGTCGATATTGATAACGTGAGCTGATACCGATAGATCTGCGATCGGTCAATATCGGCAAAACCGACATATCCGCCGGGTTGTAGTTAATTTTATTAGTGTCAACTTCCGACTGACTTCAGCTCAATCGGTTCAGGCTGGTTCGGAGCAGTTCTGTTGGTGTCTTTGGCTGAACTTAGCTTAGTCTCCAACGAGCCTACTCTGGCATTTCCTCTTACACCATTGTTTCTATTGTATTTTCTTCAAAACTTCTAAGCTCCGCCCCCGGTGACTTGGGGTTTTAACTGTTGGTAGGAGTAAGGAAACAACTTGAAGACCTTGGTGAAAATTTGTGATTAGACTTTTTCATTATTTTTTGACATTTTATAGAGTGACTGATTGATTGAGTCATCATAAAGATGATTGTTTGATTAAGTATTAAACTAATTGTTTGGTGCATCCCGGTTATGTGTTTTCTCCTTCCGTTGTACGACGTGTGTTTTTTCCTGCTCTTGCTGATCAGGTGAGTGTAGATGCAGGACGGATGTCATAAATCCACTGTTCTCTGAGGTGTTCCACAAGTTCAGGTTGTGCTTCAGGAACCGGTGTCGCAGCTAAAGCAGGTGTTGCTCCCTCTTGTATTGGTTATGTCAACATAATTACCCAGGTATTACCTAACTTATGTACTCTGTTTGGATTTTAAAGATCCACGGTGATCATTGTGGGCTGTATAGATAAAACTGGCTTGATTCGATGGCACCTTGACTTAATCGTTGGTTCTGTTGATGCTGAGAAAAAAGCGAGTTTTGTCCCTTAAGCACTATTTGTCTAACTGAGTGTCTGGTTGAAGGTGGGATCAGACATCATCACGCTGCAGGGTCAGGAGTTGAACCTCAGGTCAGAAAATGGAAGATTTGTTAATGGAAAATTAAAAATACATGCTCCTCCTCTTCCTTGGGCCGTGTCCATCATCATTTTTGGTGAGAGTTGCTCAGTCTTGCAGATATCAGCAATAGAGATGTTTGGCTTCTCTCTGATGTGAAGGAACTACTGGATTTGCTTTTCACTTCACACAACATTCAGCCGTTCCTGCTTCCCTCCCATCATCCCATCATCATGCCGTTTCTTCCTCTCTCCCGGAGCAGGTGGCGAGCAGACGGAGGTTCCGGTCTCGAAGCAGGAAGCGAAGCTGCTCGTCGAGGACTACGACCCTTCCAAAGAATACAACTTTCAGATCATC
>KV751393.1:274366-305106 GCA_001698575.1 Mola mola
AAAAAAGCAAACAAGTAAAAAGAACGCCCTGGAGAAGATCACTAACTCATGTAGTGTGTGTGGTTTCACCGTTAGCCTGCATCTTTTCCATTGCTGCCTCTGTCTCTCTCGCTCTCTTCCATCTGTCCAGTCGCTGGTTTATTTTTCCAGACGTGCTATTAAAAGAAACCTGGTTCTCTTTCACTTGGCGCTCAAAGGCTGCCCTTCAATTTCACTTCCTGTATTGGTGCGGAGACATCCTTCCTCCCCCATCCTGGAATCCCTTTAAACCCTCCTTTATTCATGCTCTGTCACCTGCGTCTCGGAGTTACATGGAATCTGTGGCATTGACATGAATACAGATTTCAACGACCATTCAGGACAGACTAATCTGTCTCTGCTGCATTCTCTGATTTATTCCTATATTTTACACTTGACTTTACGGTGGGAGGTCAGTGCTATGGGCTATGAACATACTTCAGCGTGATAAGAAACCATCTTTCTGTTTGTGGAGGTTGTAGTTTGGGCAGTGCCTTACCTAAAAAAATGGAGGAGGGGCTTATGACGTTTGCAACCAGCCACCAGGGGGCGCTGGAGATGTTTTATCTTGGCTCATGTTATCTAATTTTGCGTCACAGTAACTGGACTCGCAGACGCTGGGTGCAGTCCTTGGACTGACCTGTGTCACTTTCACTTTCTGTATCCTTTACCGCGAACCCATCTCGAGGTCATCGTTTGTGCACCGATGCTCTGGAGGAGGAGGAGCTTTAAATTCCGACACTGTAGAGACTTGTAAAGATACGCTTCTGAGTTCCTGTCAGTGATGAATGAAGCCACTGCAGAAGAACGAAAGTACCATCCCTCCACTTACACTGTGAGATGTTCAACATGCTGCGACCTGACAGAAATGTTCCCTGATTTATGTGGAGGATAAGATGTGTGTGTGGTGTGTGTACAGTGCTGGTGTAGCACGTGTGTTGGACTCTCGCCGACACCGAGCTTCACGTTCCAACATTCCTCTGCCAACAGTCTGGGATTTTCTCGTCGTCTTAAATCCTGCCTCACGGCTGCGTGTGTGTTTAAGCTGTACCCTTACTCAGCTCCGCCCCCTGTTCCTCAAGCAGCGCCTGTGGACTCTGAGCACTATAATGTTGAAGAGCGCCACAGTGGTCGAGAAATAAGATACCAACAGCCGTGTGTGTTTGATGCCGAGCAGGTCGCATTTCTCAGCGGGGACTCTGAATCCTCCCAGCAGATGCTGTCAGAGAGGATGAAAGCTTGTGTGGATGTGATCTGTGATATCAGGGCTACGACTGACACTATACAGACCACAGCTCCCGCTCCTCATTCCCGGTGGGATTTCCTTTATGCTGAAGGCTGGGAGGCTTTCATAATGACCAGAGCCACCAGTGCCGACTGGAGATCCTGTCAACATTAAACATCTTGTATCTTGTATGTTACCTTTTTTACTCAGCCAGGGTAAAAGCACATAAATCAAAGAAAACGGAGAAAAATGAGCAGCTGAACAAACCAAATAAATGCAGGTGCTGTCGTATCTTCATGTCTCTTTGTGGTTTCTCTCTGTCTGCTGGAGTTCTGATCCAATAAACGACACAAATACTGACGTAAATACGACTGAGTTTAAACTTGGTGACTCAGTGTTTGAAACTGTCTGATATGCACAGCTCAACTTCAGTCAGGCCTGGAAGCAGCTGCATGTTTATCTGTGCTAAATATCGGTTCTGATGGGATTAAAAGCAGCCCCCTTCTTTCTGCGCAGTGTCCCCACAGAGGGCCCCTCGCCCTGTGTCAGGCCTAATTGGCCTATAGAAATATGGCGTCTCCCGGTCGGGCCGTCCCGTGGCTCGCTGCGTGTGAATGAAGCCGTTCCCTCATTAGATCAAGACCAGTAAACTGATGAGATGCAGCAGAGAGCATATGTGCTAGAGGAGCACCCCGTTCCTCCAGGGTTTAATTATCCCGTGTTGGACTGAATTAGGGTCAATGAAACACTTTGTAACACTGTAGGACGGAAGCCGCACCTCTCGCTGACCTACTGAACGTGTTTGTGTTTGTTTACACCGTTTTCATCTGAGTTTACCTTAATTTTGAATCATTATACACTATATCTTCTGTCCATTAGGACGGTGACACTTTATTTCACTGATAATGTTTGCTGGTTTGTGTTTGTCCTCAGCAGAGGAGGCGTTCGTGTGTAAGATGGACGCTGTGGCCGACATCGTTATTTTGGTGGACGGCTCCTGGAGCATTGGACGCATGAACTTCAGGCTGGTCAGGGCGTTCCTGGAAAACCTGGTCAAAGCCTTCAACGTGGAATTTGATAAGACCAGAATCGGTGAGCAGCTGCTGACCTCAGAGCAGAGGGGCGGGCTTATGAGAGCAGCAGTTTGTATGAAGGTGAACGAGGTCATTCTCTACACCGTGGAAGGGTTTCATCCCACGGCAATACACAGTCTGTGGTCTGTGGAGATGATTCCACATTGGGGGCGGGGCGGACAACAGGAAACAGGTGACACAAAGAGGGGGGAACTCAAAAAGGAAATCAAGAGATGAAACAAAAACCTTAAAACAACAGGAAGTAGAAGTAAACAACACACAAGAGTGACATTCAAAAGCACAACAAGGAAAAACGGGAACCCAACTGGAGTGACAACACAAGTACCAGACAGGGAAAACAATAAAAACATAACAGGAAGAAACCCAGAACGCTGACAGTGTGACCTTTGACCCCAGGTCTGGCTCAGTTTAGCGGTGACCCCCGGATCGAGTGGCAACTCAACGCTCACACCACCAAAGAGGCTGTAATGGATGCTGCGAAGAACCTGCCGTACAAAGGAGGAAACACACTGACAGGTACCAGCATCCGTCACTGCACTTTCTGTAAAACTGACCTGAGTATGAGGTTTGGTTGTTGGGACCGATTAGTTTGTCAAGTATATACAGTCCAACGACACATGAAACAAATGTCTTTTTTCTCCACTCACTAACTCAGAATGTTGCTCAAGTGTCTGCTAACGGATCCCTGCTGTCAAACAGCCGTGTTTGTGACTCAGTAACTGTAAAGATTTCTGCATCCTGTCACTGAAGGGGACGCTGTCTCATGTTTACCAAATAGAACCATTATCTGACTTGGAATATCGATCGACTTTATGAATTTATACAGTATCTTTACAGTTATCGAGTCCAGTCTGAACCCATTCCTTTCCTAATGTGCTCAGATTGGGACAGTGGTGAAGTGAATCTGCAGGTTTGACGTGTCAGACAGGAATCCAGTTGTTAGACCACATTCACAACAAACGCAACAAACGGCGCGCAGTAAAAGCTGAAATTTGGCTGGTTATCACTGGTTGTATGGTATAAGTGGAAAACACACAGTCTCACGAGATACTGCACCAAACAGAAGTCCCATGGTCATCACGTGATCACAATCATTAGAATGACCTCTCCTGGAATAACATCAGATGAATATCATAACTGCTCTCACATCCTGTTCCAGGTCTCGCTCTGACCTTCATCCTGGAGAGCAGCTTCAAGCCGGAATCTGGATCCAGGCCCAGCATCCCCAAGATCGCCATCCTCCTCACTGATGGGAAGTCTCAGGACGACGTGATCCCCCCCGCACAAAGCCTGAGGGATGCTGGGATAGAAGTGTTTGCCATCGGTACGTCCCCCCAGCACTCGCAGTCCAGAGGAAACATCTTATTGATTTGTTACTGATTGATTCAGAGAACTTTCATGAGACTTTACTAAAATGTATCAAAAATGTAAATTCAGTCGTTGTCTTCTCACCTCCAACGAGTTGGATGAAGTTTATCTGTATCTAATCAACCTTTGCAGAAGGATGTTTTGAACCTAATTGAATGTTTTTTGTAATAGATTTTCTTCTGCTGGCCTTCATTTTAAAGCAGCTTCTCGTCCCATTGCAGCGAGTTGAAACATGAATTGTTCCTCCGGATGGTCGCCAGGCAAAATCCAAACTGCGTCTCAGGCTGTTGTTTAAATCAAAAATCTTCTTCTTTCAATCAGACAAAATAAGCAGTTTTCAGATTTTCACATCAGCTGGTTTGTCTGGGAGGAAGAAAAATCTGACCAAAGTGTTTGCAAGTCTGTGGGCTGAATCCTGTAAGAGCATGTAAACCTTCACTAGACGGTTTCAGTACGTTTTGGAAGCCAGTTTGTGGTTTTCGGCAGAGCAGAAGAAGATGATGTGCGACTGAAAAATGATTGAACTGTCAGCAGTCAGGTTGGATCAGAGTGGCACCGTCGCCTGAAACTGAGCTCAGGTGACCACTTCCTGTTTCTCCTCCTACCAGGTGTGAAGAACGCTGATGAGAGCGAGCTGAAGGCCATTGCCTCCCCTCCCGAGGACACGCACGTCTACAACGTGGAGGACTTCGACGTGATGAACAGCATCGTGAACGGCCTCACCAAGACCATCTGCGAGCGAGTGGAGACGCTCCACAAGCAGCTGAGAGGTGTGACCTCACACGCTTGGAGCTACGAGTGCAATTACAACCTCACTTCTGATTGGTGCTGGTGTGAACGCAGCATTGCTCTGTTTTCGCCCGCAGGGGGCGGAGCGCCCGCAGCGCCACCCCCCTTCATATCTCCTCCACGCGACCTGGTGACATCAGAGGTCACGGCTCGCAGCTTCAGGGTGTCGTGGACCCATGCGCCCAGCCAGGTGGAGAAATACCGCGTGGTGTACTACCCAGCCAGTGGAGGACGGCCCGACGAGAAGGTACTGCCTTTATTAAATTTAATATGACTCGTCACTACTGAACACTGAAAAACCAAAGGTCTAATAGTAATAATTTATATACAGTACCATCTTTCAGTCATAAAATGAGGCTCAAAGTACTTTAAAGAAAGAATATGACAAAATAAAATCATTTAAACACTGTTTAAAAACAGGAGCCACCCAACAGGTTAAAATATAAAAGAGATTTAAAAGCAAGAGTCAAGAATAAAAGTTGAAGTAATAAGTTTATCAATAATTATTTCTAATGACTTATTTTAATGTATTTTACGTTGATATCGGAAACATTCATCTCATTTTCCAGCACGTCGGTCATGTCACTCGTATATCGTGTTTCTTTGCTGCTGTAGCCTTGTTTTACACTTACTGTGGCACAAAGTCCCGCACTCAGGCTGGATTGGACTTGTTTAGCTAAATGTACCACGCTCCGTCTGTTTCTCTTCCTAACCAATAATTCCTTTTGTCACTTCAGTTGGTTTAAGTTTTTTTCTGATTTCCCAACAGAGGGAAAAAATGTCGACGGACTGGCAGAAGTTTATTGAGGCTTCTCAAGTTAACTCTGAGAGTTACGTTTCACTTTCACACTGATTAAAATGAAAGAAAGCTCCTCCTCATGCACCTCATTTTGTGGTGGACACCAGCAGTCTTTTCTAAGGTCATTCACCTTCACTGATGTTGAACAGAAGTGACATTAGTTTTCTAAAAACGCGCTCACTGAAATCTGCGAGTGTAGAGCGCAGCCAGACGAAGCTGAGCTAAATTTTAAACACAGTTAACATGAACCCAAAACAACAGGAGATTGTTCCATAATCCAAAATAACGTGTGCGTAAACCACCGCGGGAAACTCCACGTCTGTCATTATACAACACCGTGAAAAAGGTTTCTAAAACATCTCATTCTCCACTGTGGTGCAGCCGAGTGGCTGCAGGTCAACCTGCCCTGCGATGCATCAGTGTGCCCGTATCTCAGGCATGATTGACTTCTATTTCTGTCCGTATGGTACAGCGGTGTATACGTATGTAAACCTTCACCACAACGTTGTGTCTGAGCTTCCCTCTGCAGTCCGATACCGCGGCAATTTTAATGTAATTAATGATTGTACTGATTATAGGTTTGTAATTATACACAAACCTTACAATCATTCTTCTTCACTGTGCAAAAGATTGTGGGTCAGTGCCAGACATAAATAAAGATGAAACAAAATGTTGCCATAATAGAAAATTATATTGTAACATTTTGGACGTGCCGCCATGTTGAGCTGGTGACATCCTGGAGTCTGTGCATTTGTGATCGCATCAAGTTCCTGCTCAATCACAAGCAGAGCTCAGCTGTCAATCATGAGGTTTCAGCCTGTTTTTATTAGCATCACACAACTAATGAGAACTACCTGATGTCACGGCGTTGTTCTTTGTTCGCAGTCTGTGTTGAGAGCATTCAGAGAGAGGAGTGCAGGCCCAACAACATGTGTGGGTGCAGTAGGACGTCCTGCTGCGGTCGCTGCAAACGCTGTCTGACCTGCTCTCTATTGCAATACTCTAAATACTGTCCTGGCAAATCAAATCGAATACCTGCCTAACATTACAGAGAGAGAGCGTTTCCTTACCGCCCTGTCGGTCGTGGCGACTCAGTCAGGTCGTTAAATAAGCTGCATCATGTTACCTGAGCAGAACACTAAGGTTTGTTCTGTCATCGCTGAAAACACTCGTTCCTGGTCTGTGACTGGATGGCCACAACTAATGCAAAGTATCAGATAGACGCACACACGCACACTTTACTAATCCCGAAAGAAATTCTGGTATCCAGCAGCAGCATCAATACAAACAAGCGACACGGCGGAAATAAATCAATAGGATGAAAAAAATAAAAACAAAGCAGAAAAAAGGAGTAGATGTGCTGTTGACTCAATATAAGAGCAGGTAAAAAGGTATAAATAGAAAGAAAAAAGTGAGTAAATGACCACATGGACAGTGGACAAGCTGTGTCCTGCAAAGCAGAAAAACAATCAGAACAAGCTGTGAACAGCAGAACCTCCGTGACAGGAAGCTTTGCTGCAGGAAGGAAGAATCCGACCCCATTAGTCGGTGCTCAGTGGAGCAGATAAACTGGGGATAAAGTGAGGACTGAGCATGCTCCGTTGGTGTTTTCCCGTGCTGCACATTGATTTAAACTTTATTGTAAGTCTCCCAGCGTCTGTCATTTTCTCAGCTGATATTTATGTTCATACAGTCCCCTCTTATTTTCATCCCGTCTACCTTTGATGTTTATTGCAGCGTGCAGCTGAACGGCCCACTTTCCCCACTAGGAGAACTGAAGGTGTCATCGAAGCTAACGTGATGGGGTTTAAACCTCTTCAGAGACGAGCTGAACGCCTGCAGCAACACCTGGAGCTCCTCCAACTGTGCAAAATAATTATATTACACGGAAGCTTTTTGACGTACAAAGTGGTGCAGTCTGTTACAATGGGACTAGCAGCCCGAATTCAAAGCTAATTAGAGTTATTTTTAAATAAGAACCACCTCAGAGATTTGATCTCGGCGCTCGCAGCTGAAATGACCCGAACGCCCAGCTGATTCTCACAAACATCACGGAAACACGCAGCGCGGTGGAAACAGTTAGTGATTGCTGAACGTCTGCTGTCGTTCAGGTGGTCCAGGGGACAGACAGCAGCGTGGAGCTGAACTTCCTCAACTCTCTGACCGAGTACCAGGTGGCCGTCTTCGCCGTCTACCACAGCTCTGCCAGCGAGGCACTGAGAGGAAGCGCCACCACATGTAAGTTCACTCTTACCACGGAAACAACAGTCATGCTGCATGGTACAAACTTCAGCTCTGAACCTCAACACTTGGACCCCACTTCAGCGAATGTGAAACACGAGAATGTTGACTTGTAAAGATACTTTGGACCATAGTTTAATTCCTAAAATGACTTTAATATTGAAAAATTCAGATGCCTCTGTCATCCAATGAACAGTTCAAAAGGCCAAACAAGGTCTCTTCACCTACTGTCATAATAAAGAAATCTTGAAATTTAGAAGTTTGACTTTTTTGCTTTAAAACTGATTGAATACATTTTTGTTTACTGGATTAATCAATGTTTCTGTTTGTGTGTGTCACAGTGGCCCTGCCCATGGTGGACAATTTGGAGCTGTTTGACATCACTCACAACACCATGAGGGTCCGCTGGAAGACCGCCGACGGGGCCTCTGGGTACATGATCCTGTACGCTCCGCTGACTGAGGGGGACCCCGCTGACGAGAAGGAGGTGAGGAATGTGTCAGTGTGTTGGATGACAGCAGCTGCCTGTAAAGCAGACACATCTCTCTGATCTTGAAGGTTGTCGTCAGTTTCAGATTCAGGCCATAAACAGCTTCAACATCCTGAGCTGCAGACTGCTCCAGTTTCTTCTCAATTATCGTTGTTTCCTAGCAACTGAACTCTTTAGCATCACAGAAGAAATGATCAATCCCATTGGTCAATTAAAGAAACAAATGATGTTAGCAGCTTTTGTCAGATTTAGAATATCTGAAACACACCAACAATTCAGTCAGGAGGGACCCTTAAAAAAACAAAAGCAGATGAAAGAATTGACAGTGAGATGAACTTTACTGTCAACATAACAATGAAATAGTCGATAGAGCTTTAACCCCGGCAGGAAGTAGATGACCATGAAACGATCGGCCAGTGAATCCAAAGGGTACAGCGTCATGTCCGGACGACTTTGTGAAGAAATCTTATGTGCTGCCGGATCCATTGGAGATACCAGCACCATCTGGCGGAGGCGGGCTGTGCTGCGCTGTAATGACAGCTGAGAGGACATTTTAAAGTTTGGCAGCATGCAGGTGATTGGCCGCCAGAGAGTGTGTCAGATTTGTGATTGGGTGAAGAGGAGAATGAGGTGGTGGAGCTCCCAGAGAGCCTCCCTGAATTTTACCATTTCAAAATTAAAGACGCCCACACTTTTTTTTATGGATTTCTGTTTCAAATATAATTGTTATGTTCTGTAATCAGTCTTTAAGGTAAATGCGTGTTGGCTCATTTCAGTTTGCTCATTTACGTTCCGGCTAACCGCCGGAACAAATCATTTCAACAGTTGTCGGCGCTAAAGGATCAGAATTTTTTTATACACCACAACACAACGAGTGCTTCCCACAGGCAGAAACAGTTCAATAATGTGAGATCATGTGTGTAGTTTTGTGCTTTGAAGGTCTTCTGCTGCACCCCTGAGGAGGACACGGATGATTTCAGGGTCCAGAAGAAGTTCATTTCGGACAAACTCGCCATGGATCGACTCCCTCCATGTGTTCAGGTGAATCACAGCTGAAAACAAAGTTCAAAGGGAGAAAAACCACCAGCAGGTTAAGATGACAACACGTTGGGCCTGATGACGAGTACAATCGGGAGGATGAGATGGACGAGGAAGAGGAGAAGGGTGAAGGTCACAGACTGCCCCCTCAGCAGACCTCATTATAGCCAG
The DNA here is from genome assembly GCA_001698575.1 of Mola mola. Taxonomy (NCBI): domain Eukaryota; kingdom Metazoa; phylum Chordata; class Actinopteri; order Tetraodontiformes; family Molidae; genus Mola; species Mola mola. Next base: position 283,600 of record KV751393.1, read on the forward strand.
TTTGATGCTCCCCTCCAGGCAGAAAGCATCACAACAGTTCCAGGAGGAACACAGGATCAGGATACTCTCCAGGAGCGAGGACGAGGAGTTGGGTCCAGAGGACAAGTCTGTCCAGTGGGACAGCAGCCAAGAGACTGAAATTGGTTTTAAACATCTGAAATTGCCGACTCTGCTCCAGCCAACGTGACAGCTGAAGGTCTCAGAAGCTGATTTCACCTCAGCTATTTGTCTGTTGTTTGTGAAGAAGGTTACATGTTACTAAAAGAGCATTCGGTTCACTGACGGCTCACAGATCCCACTCGCTTCCTGTTCCTGTCCACAACATGGGCTGTCGTCACCACTGGCTCGACTGGGGGTGCTGATGAAGTTGCAGCAGGCTGAGTGGGGTGGCTGAGTTGGTGTTTGTACGTGGATGTGCGACCTGGGCTGCACATCCACGTACACAAACAACGAAATCTCTTGCTCACAAGTGATAGAAAAATTGTTCAGACAATTTGTTTGTGCAGGTTCTCAGTCATCCAGGTTGACATTTGGTGTTTAACCTCTGGTGGGGTCGTTACAACTTGGAGAGGGTCACCTGAGTCATTGACCCTCTCCATGTTTGCAAGACGGCGTCACAAGTAAGTTCATTAGTTCATTAATGAGTCATTTCGAGGTGTGACTCATTGATGGTCCCCCTCACACTCATGTGGGTTGTTTTGGTCACATGACTCCAGGTGTGACTCATGAGTCAAGTTTTGAAAGAGGTTTAAAAGGCCTGGGAAGGGATGTCAGGACTGCATTGAAGGTGGCTAATAGTTGGTGTCTCCCTTGCTCTCATTGGCTGCTAAATAACATGAAGTGTCACAAAGGTGGTTCTCCTTAAATGGCTTGATCACTATGGTAACTGCGAATTTAACCTGGTCAGGACCAGGTTTTGTTCCGAGTTTCGTCTGACAATCGTCTGTGTTTCCCTTTCATGAATCCTCGTCCTGCCGATATTTCTGGGTGGGGGGTAGATTCTGGGCAAAGGAAACGTGTTCTACAGGCAACAGCTGTATGTTAATGACCAAAAGAGAAGGGCTGTAGGTCTGATTTGCTCATTCAGTGTCAGCTTGTCATCCTCACACTAGCAGAGTGATGGAGGCTCGGCAGCCATCCAACACGGTGGACGGTTTTATGTTTCTTATCCGATCCAAATTTACTCATTTCAACGTTTATCAAGGGAGAGCAGATGGACAAACGTTTGTCAGCGCCTCCATTATGCCAGATTTTATTTTCCCTCTGTGACGTCCGTTCTGTCTGCGGCTGCAGCTGAAAGACGCCATTGTTTCATATTTAGTCATCCTGCGAATGCACAGAATCGACCTCTGATTGGTTCCACCTGCAGAACCAATCTGATGCAGTCGCAGCCGGTCTGGACAGGCCTGACGATGGAGGGATGACAGAGGCGTGGGTGATAGATGGAGACAAGTGAAGATGTTGCTGAGAGCGTTGAAAGTGTTTGAGGAGTCTGTAACCTCCTCCTGTGTGTGTGTGTGTGTGTGTGTGTGTGTGTGTGTGTGTGTGTGTGTGTGTGTGTGTGTGTGTGTGTGCGCGCAGGTGAAGGTGGAGGACTCGGTGAACGAGGTGGAGCTGGAGGGACTGACTCCGGCCACAGAGTACACGGTGACGGTGTACGCCATGTACGGGGAGGAAGCCAGCGACCCCATGACCAGCCAGCAGACCACACGTGAGCCTCACACACACGCATCCCAAATATTCCCTCTCTTCCCTGTGCTGCTATAGCACCTGTTGGATGCACTCCAAGTATCCCACAATGCAGCAGGACAGAACTTTCTTGGTGATGTGATACGTTTTCTCATGAAAGCCAGTATGGCACAACTCACAGCGAGCGGCGTTGTTCAGGTGTGTTTTGATTTGTGACAATGAAGTCCAGAAGTTTCCTTCTTTTTGTTGTTCATTGTGATGCTGTTTGATGCTGAGCTCAGGCTGCTCTGGACGGGGAAGCAGGTATGATTTCAGACACAACCTGTATGTCCTTGGAGTGACTCGTGATTCTCAAAAACAGTACAATAAAATCAAAAAACCTTAATATATTCTGTCACACAAAAAGTTGTCTTCAGTGCTTCACTTGAAGGCATCTGGACTTATTTTTGGTTTTGCAAACGTTTCCACTCTCATCCAAAAGTCTTCTTCAGTTCTAAACATTGGTGGGTGTCCCCAGTGTTTGACCTCTGGTGGGGTCGTTACACCTGGGAGGGGGTCACCTGAGTCGTTGACCCTCTCTGTGTTTACACGTCGGGGTCACAAGTAAGTTCATTAGTTCATTAACGAGTCATTTTGATGTGTGACTCATTGATGACCCCCCTTCACACTCATGTGAGTTGTTGTGGTTTCAAGGAATTCAAGTGTTATTCAAAGTGCTTGACAGGTGAGTGCGAAGTTAAAAGGATTAAAAGAGATTAACAAAATATTTAGAGCTATGAAAATGTGAAAAAGACAGTAAAAGATGGATAGCTAAGATAATTAAAGATAAAACAATCAATTAGCTAAAATAAATGTAAAATATATCCTTATAACCAGTTTGGGTTTAGAACTGACCCACAGCTGGTGAGGTCAGAGTCCTCCTTTTGGTCCCAGAGCTACAGTGTGACTGCTCCTAGACCCGTTAACCGACCAATAGGAAAGCAGCATGATTGTTGTTGACGTTTGTGCCGCAGACGGATGATGAACAAGTATGATTTAGTTCTCTGTTGTCATATGTTGTTTTCATATGAGAGGAAAGACCAGATCTCCAGGAATAACATCATCCAGGTCACAATAACTGACAGTCAGAGAGGAGAGTTTCAGTTTCACTGTTTGATGCTGCAGATGTTTCATTTGAGGGAAACGTTATTAAAAACATTTTTTATGGGCTCCATAACCTATATTCATGTGTTTCTCCTACGTATATAAGAGGACTGATCACAACAAGCGTCTTTACATTGCTTCAAATAATATCGAGGTGCTGCTGATTGGCTCATCTCCTAACATGTCCTCACTAAGACAGATTTTCCAAAGTGAATGTTAAAAAAAAAACTATGTTAAAATGTGTCTAAAATATCCACTGTAGAAGGTATATGTGGACGAGAGGCCAAACGTGCAGGACAGGGCCTGAATGACACGAATCAAACATGGACACCCGCAGAGCACGGACACTCCCTGACCTTTAACTCTAATCTGGGACCACCATACGTCCCTGAGATCAGCGCTGATCGCCCCCCTGCGGCACGCCTTCGAAACAGGGTGTGAACCATCCTCACACACTCACACTGAACTGACGACTTTTATGACGCTGTGACCCCACAGACCTGCAGTTCAGACGGTTTATAGATATGTGGAGGGAGCAGCTCTTCACTCCATCATGGTTCTGATTGCTCCTGACGTATATCGAAACTTTTTGCACTGCCTGTCTTTATCTGGCCCCAAACCACCAGCTCGCTTGCTAATTAACATTTTATGAAGTCTCCTTTAAGGTCTGCGGCTTGCGGCTTTAAGTCTTGTTGGACTGAACGCAGGTCAGATGAGGACGCTGGCAGCCATTTTGATGGTAAAATAACCTCCCTTCATCCATGCAAGCAGAGCTGTGTGCCTCCGTCCAGCTGTGCACAGTTTGACTGAGTGTTTTGTTTTTTGTGTTTGTTATTGAACAAACGAGGAATATTCATGAAATCCTTGTTATTAAAGACACATGAACGATGGTACTCTTCTTGCTGCTCACTCTCACACTAAGAAGCACAAACAAGCATCTACCTTCACACTGAAATGAAATCTTTATGCATCAAGATAAATTACATTCACATCTGCAAGAACTTTAACATCGGTTTTATTCTTTATTTGGATCATTGCGTTCATGAACAATTATTGACTGTACATCTAATATCTACATTAACTTATCACATGTTCACTTGCAGCTCTCAGTGATGTATCAGGTGAAGATGAGTTTTTTGTTAACACTGAAACAGTTTCAAATAAACTGTGGTTTATATTTAAGTTTTTTCCTGCACTTATCACATCCAATGGTCACATGTTTCACTCATGTCTTGTTGCCGATGCATTTGAACCTGCTGCAGAGGAGTTTTTCCACTCGTCACATTTGTTAAAAACATTAAGACTTCAGAAGTCCAGAATTTCAGAGCACAGCAGCAGCATCACCGAGGATTCTTTTACACCTTATAATGGATATTAAAGAGAAACATTTCTGCTTCTAATTACTGGCTACTTTTAGTTCAGATTTACAGTTAAAAGCAGATCATAAGACAAGATGCAGCACAAAGATGTAAGAAGGAGCCGTGTTCATGCAGTTTGTCTGACCCTGCATGAGAATATGACATTGAGATTCTTCTCTGATTGGCTCGTTCCAGTGTGTACATTAATCCATACTTTTATTTAAGAATAAAGAAAGTTGAATACAAGCCCTCCGATCAAACTTTTTCAGGAGAGCTGGTAGTTACATTAGACGTTCAGAGTCGTTTCACATCTCTGTGAGTCGCTCGTGTTTTTCCTGTGAACATATATCAGCCGTTAAACGTTCTAATATGTGGTCTTCCTCGCTGAGGCAGTAAAAACTCTCTCTGCTGTTTTGTCTTTATTCTGACCTCAGCCGTAGCTGACAACACTGGGGACTGTCAGGGATTTTTTAAGAAAACAGCTTAGTTATTCTAAGCACAAAAGTTTCTGGAGTCGCAGAGTAAATCTGATTCTCTGGCTGAATTCTAAAACCACATTTTTAGCAGCTGCAGGAGGTCAGAGACAGAAGCGAAGAGTGAGGGATGCAGTGACGCTCTGTCCTCTCTGTAATTACAACAATGGAGGCTAGTAAACCTGGTGCACATCCACAGAGAGAAATCAGTCACGACATTAAACCTCAGCTAAACTTTGCCCCCTGACCACTCAGCTGAAGTGCTTTGATTTACTGCACACTTGTTGTTTTAGGACAGAAACTCTCAGTCCTGCAACTCCCCGAGCCAATCACACCTCAGCAGCCTGCTGCTAAAAGCTAACAGCCAATGTATTAGGAATCAATAATCAGCTGCAATAATGGATCATGTCTTACTTTTATGAATGGCTGTTGAAGGTGGAGCGATGTCTCTATAAAGCCACCTTTTTAATGCAACTCTTGTGACCTTTGTGCAGGCTGCAGCTGACCCTGACCTAAACAAACCTTAACCTTTTCTTAACCCAACCTAAACTAACATAACCTGACCTAATCTAACACAACACAACCTTAACCTTTAACTCACCCAACCTAAACGAACATAACTTGACTTTATCTAACACAACCCAACCTAAACTAACATAACCTTACCTAATCTAACACAACCCAACCGAAACTAACCTAAACTGACCTAATCTAACGCAACCCAACCTTAACCTTTACTTCACCCAACATAAACTAACTTAACCTGACTTAATCTAACACAACCCAACTGAAACTAACCTAAACTGACCTAATCTAATGCAACCCAACCTAACCTTAGCCTTTACTTCGCCCAACCTAAACTAAGATAACCTGACCTAATGTAAAAAAAACCTCAACCTAAACTAACCTAACCTGACGTAATGTAACACAACCCAACCTAAACTGACATAACCTGACCTAATGTAAACAAAAACCCAACCTAAACTAACATAACCTGACCTAATCTAACACCACCCAACCCAACCTAACTTTAAGTTTTACCTGACCCACCTTAACCTGACTTCACCTGACCTAATCTAACAACACAACCTAACCCAACCTAAACTAACTTAACCTGACTTTATCTAACACAACCCAACCGAAACTAATTTAACCTGACTTTATCTAACACAACCCAATCTTAACTAACCTAACCTGACTTTATCTAACACAACCCAACCAAAACTAACTTAACCTGACTTTATCTAACACAACCCAACCTTAACTAACCTAACCTGACCTAATCTTACCCAACCCAAACCTAAACTAACCTAACCTGACCTAATCTAACACAACCTAGCCCAACACTAGGGTCAGTGTTGTTTCTGGTTGAATCAGCTTTTTATAACAGATCACACAAACTGTTACTGACAATCGGCTGCAGTACAGACTCACTGCGCCCTCCAGGCGATAGATGGGCCAGTGCCACAGGAACTTTACAGAAACCTCACATTGTCCGTATCTCATGTGGAGAAGTGATGTCAGGACTTGTTATTTGTGATTCAGGTTCTGGTTCAGGTTCGGGCCTGAAGAGTGCTGCAGCGTTTCAGCAGCACATAGAGAAACAGTCACGTTTATCTGATCAGCTGTTTCATCGACACCTCTGATCCGGATAACTAAGAGCCTGAACGCGTCGGAGCTCGTCATGTTTACTGTCTCTCAGCAAAAGGAAACATGTTGTGTTTACATGTTTTAATTCCTGTGTGAACTGACCTCAGAGAAGCTGGGGAACAAACATCCTGCCCTCAGTTTATCAGGATCCTCACAGCCCAGTGCAGCCAAACCGAGATGTACTCAGACGTTGACTGTGTGCTGACATGTGCCGCGTTTCCTCCACCCTCAGTGCCACTCAGCCCGGCGGTCAACCTGCGTTTCTCCAACGTGGACCACAGCTCCGCCCGGCTCACCTGGGACTCCACCTCCAGGAAGGTCAACAGCTACCACATCATGTATGTGAAGACCAACGGAGTGCAGACCAACGAGGTGAGAGGTCCCTTTCTATTGTTGCAGGTAGCTGACGCTGGCCAGCTGCTGTTGCTACTGTTTGTAAAAATCCTCATGACTGAGTGGAGTGTTTGTGCCCTGCAGGTGGATGTTGGCCGTGTGTCCTCCTGGCTGCTCACGAACCTGACCTCAATGACAGAGTACACGGTTGGCGTCCTCGCCATCTATGATGAAGGACAAGCTGAGGCCGCCACCGACAGCTTCATAACCAGTAGGAACCCACATCAGCTGTATCAGCATGCAGACGTTCTTACAACGTTTCAACGGAAACTGTGTGTCTGTGTGTGTGTGTGTGTGTGTGTGTGTGTGTGTGTACAGAGCCCGTCCCAGACCCACTGGACCTGAGGAGCAGTGACATCACCACAGACAGCTTCAGGGTGTCGTGGCAACACCCGGCCTCTGACGTGGTGCTGTACCGACTCGCATGGACCCCCATCGATGGAGGAGATGGTGAAGAGGTGTGTGTGTGTTTACATTACATGTCATGAAATATACACAGTAGGTCGTTTTCCTCGACTGTTGACATGTGGCAGCATTTGCTGGATCCTCAGTGATGTCGTTCGTTATGTTACTTGCAGAGAAAAACACAGCTTCAACAGGTGGTGGCGCCATAGGGATCACCTTGCATCACCTTGTGCCTCTTTAAATTGATGTAAAATAAAACCCATCAAAGTTAGACTTTAGTGTTTTTGTTCCAGAAAACAAATGATTTGCTCATCCGTTCTGCCCTGTTTTCCACTCGCCATGACCTCGTCACATTTCATTAATTGTGGTGGGAAATGCAGCACCAGTGACTGTATTTAAAGGTGACATGAGAGATTCCCACAAGTAAGACAAGCGTCTCAATCACCCCCTGCTGGCTGGCTGCGGTACTGGTCGTAAGCCCCACCTCCTCCATGATTTTAAGTAGGAAAATGGCCAAATTAAAAAAAAGGTACTCCTCAAATAAATGTTTCTTAAAGATGGTTTTGTTGTTTTTGGTAGTCACAAACACGACGGCAGCCTCACTGAATTAATGATTGTTTGTTCACATCGGGGCAGATTTTCTCATTGGCAGACAGTGATATTTTAAAAATGATACAGATGTGACTGCTGATACATCCTTAATTTCTACTTTCCTCAGGTATTAAGGTTCACTGACCTCCTGTATTCATGTTTTAGATTGTCATATGAAAAAAAAATCATGTCACAAAAAGCAACTAGACAGCGCTATCAATCACTATCACTAACTCTCCGGGATCCAGATCTCTCTCCGAATTGAAACACTTGTTCTCTGGGCCACAACCTTTATCTACAATAAATATTCCTCAAATTTGTGCACAACTTTTGTCCAACAGGAAATGTTATGTATCAGGTATCGTCCAGGTTGTCCTGGCACGAGGCTAAACTGAGCTAAACACCCTGCTTTTGTCTGCTGGGTTATCCGACAATCCCTTAAATAAAGGGGAAACGTGTCCATCCATCTCAGGTTCTGTTGAACGCAGATGTCAACGGCTACGTGATCAGAGGACTCAGCCCTGGCTCGGAGTACGAGATCCTGCTCGCTGCCATCTACAGTGACCAGGTGGAGAGTGACGAGGTCATCCTCTTGGAGTCTACCGGTAAACTAAACTCATCTGAACTAAATCTTCAATCTGTCCCCACATTTCTGGCATCCTTCTACCCTGTCATCACCTGGTCAAAAGTCCATCTGTTCCTGTTTCAAATATTTATGCTTAAATTTCAGTGAAAAGTACAACCACAGTAGCTACGACGACCATCACCACAGAAGGTAAAAATTCTAACCCGCAACTTGAATATTACACTAGTGAAAAACCGTCGTCATGTCATGACAAGACAACTTGCTTCTACTACTTTGTAAAGGATAATATGTTCAAAAGACAGTGTAGAGTTGCCTACATGACACCTGAGTTTGTGTTTACCTCATGCTCCACCTTCCCATCCTGGTAACGGTGGAGGCGGGAGGCTGGGCCATTTCAGTGACACATGAAGTTACCTGGAAAAATGCATTTTTAGATCAGAACCACACGTGGAATAAAATACTTGAGTTCTGACTTTTTTTTTCCTCTTTTAAAGAAAAAAAAAAAAGAAAATTCCTGAGAACCAAACATTTGAGAAAAAATTGACAATACTGAGATTAACGCCAGAACGAACATACATTTTCCCTTTTTACCTTTAGTCCTTTACTCTTTTATTCTTTTTCTGTTTTTATTTACTTTTTGCTTTGTTTTTCTATGAGTCTCCTCATTTTCATACACTTTGTTTGAGCTATGCTGTAAATAAAGTATTATTATTAGTAGTAAAGTCGTTATTATGTTTTTACTACATGTTACCCTAACTCAAACATATGTCTTTTATTATTACATACATAATTAAATATGTAGCTCTAACCTTCTTCCTAAAAATCAAAAGTTAGAATGTGCAGATGAGGTTGTTCGGTTTATGAAGAAACGTCCTCGTGTCACAGAAACATGTACTTCATCAGGCTTAACTTCTGATTCACACCCACCTGAATGGAATCATTTTAAATTTTATTTTAGAGGGTGTGAACAGAGGTTACTGTACCGAATGAACAGGTTTCACAGCTGGGGACGGTTTAATTACACAGTTTGACCCCATGTCAAATGTTCTGGATATTTGTCTTTGGCATTTGTGGATCAAACTAATTTTGTTTGTTCAAAAACAGATTAACATTTAAATTATAAAAATACTAATATCTGTCTTTAAAAGTTTCAGTGTTCTTTGACAGACTGTTTGGTATTTTTTTCTATTTTTTTTTAGGTCAGTTATTTAGATATTATTTCTGGCCTATCAAACATGTTTACAAGACAACATCACATTTCAAAGCAACTTCCTGCAGTCTATATAGCAACAAAGATTAATTCAACTAATTCCCCCCAAATCATAACTTCTTACAACAACAAGCAAACAAAAAACATAATTTCTATCGCAAATCTCAGTCCAACAAGACCATGAAATTATTTCAAGTCTACTAATTTTTTTATCTTGATAAAGAACTTTTTTCTTCTTGTTCTAAGCTTTCTTCAAGCAACAAATTAAACCAACATAATTTTTTAACATGGTCTGTATTTACATAATCAAAATTTAAATCATAATCAATTTTTATATTACTAAACAAGGTTGTGCACGATTGCCCCTAAGATTGACTAAAAAAGACACAAAGAACTTTATTTTCTGCATCAAACATGCAGCACAATGGTTGATTACTGAATCTCACTTAGTATTATTGAGGATGAAGCAGAGTAAAAAAATGTGTGGATGGTGACAAGTGATCAGGTCTCCTGACAGTCTTGTGAGTCGTTGAGCCGCCGTGTGATTTCACTGCTCTGTGGTCTTGCAGCACTTCGGTTTGGGGTGAGGAACCTGAGGATCGATGAGGAAACCACCTTCAGCCTGCGGGTGTCCTGGCAGCCTGTCGACTCCAGACACGTGCGACATTATCGGTTGAGCTATATCAGCATGGGAGACGGAGCAGAGGAGACGGTGAGGCAGTGGAAGCGTGGGACAGACTCAGTGAGGTCATTTGGAGTTAAAGTGGATCAGATTGGTGATATTCTTTCGTATTATAAAGTTTTTCTTAGTTCTTCAGCTGAGCTCTGTAAATGTATCAACCTGGAGGGTGTTTATTTCTACTTTAGGATTTATTTTAACTTTATGATTTTCCGGCGATGATAAGACTCCTGGAGCTGTGTGGGGAGTCACTGATGAACTCTATCACTGTTGGATACGACATTTAAGGCCTCTGCTCAGTTACATTTACAAGATGCATCTCAAAACTGTATCATATTAGTATGTAGCGGATTTAGACTCATCCTCACATGTTCACTGTGAAAGGTTACGGATTGTTCCTTTAATGACAGGCAAGGAGCTGAGTCAGCTTCAGATAGTTTAAAACTGTTACAGAGGCAGCGCCCCGCCCACTCCTGTTTCCCCAGTGGGACCTTATTCCAGAAATGGCCACAAGTGTTTATATTGTAGGGACAAGGCAGTTTATTCACAAAGATCACCTGTCAAGGCATCAGGGTCGTAAATGGAAAATAGAGTCAAATTTTATTTGTATAGCCTAAAATCACAAATTCCAAATTGTCTCAGTGGGCCTTTACAAACTGTACTGATGCTACACCCTCTGCCCTCAGACCCTCAAATGTAAAAATTCCTAAAGGAGAAATCGGAAACCTCAGGCACAACCACAGAGGAGGGATCGTTCTTCCTAGGACAGACAGAGGTGACATAGTTGTCACATGAACAGAACACAACAACATGACAATAACAGATTAATAAGAATGTATAAAACGTTTGTGAGTGAAATCTATAAATCCAGATGTATGGGAAATGTAGTGACAGGTGTAGTCTGTTGGTTCAGGAGTCATAGTGGTCCATGTATCCAGATTTGTGTGTTGCTTATGAAATCCATGTGTCTAAGAGTATACACGCTGCTGCATTCTGGATTAACTGAAGAGTCTTTAGGATCTTTATAGAGCAGCCTGAAAATAAAGAATTACCGTAATCCAGCCTGGAAGTAACAAATAAGTGAACTAGTTTTTCTGCATCTTGTTGAGACAGGATGTACCGGATTTTAGCAATGTTACGGAGGTGAAAGAAGCACGTCCTTGAAGTCTGTTTTACATGTGAGTTAAAAGACAGCTCCTGGTCAAAGATAACACCCAGGTTTCTGACAGTGATCTTCATCATATCTGGATGTGTCATCATAAACGCGAACATCATATCTATCAGTAGGACTTAAACTAGCTTATTACAGATCCTTTAATGCCATTTTGGTGAAAAAACCCAAAACTTCTAATTAAATGAATCAAATTGTAAAAACAGGAATTTTTTCGTGATCAGTGTAGCAGTGGATCTTCATTTTGTCCACTCGTGTAGATATTCATTAGATCCTGAGTAGATTTTCTGTATTTTCTGACGTTAGTCCGTGAAGTTCAGAGACAAACATTTGTTTTCACCCGGTTGGATTTGTCAACAAAAGAAAAAGCCTGCTGATGGAGGAAGAAAGGCAGCGAGGAGGCAAACTGAGGTAGAATAAGAGCCAGTGGACAGCGTTCACTGGATGAAAGAGCTCTGGTGTGTTTTCTCTTCCCATGGGGACATGAGAGGGTTCGAATCGACATTCTTTCTTTTAGATCAGTCAATAACAAGCCTCACCTACTTTACGCTGCCTTTCTCACTGACCTGAGACCAGAGCTCCTGTCTCCACCTGGAACTCTGATGGTTCTTTGTGTTTTTTCTGGTAATGCGGTACAGGTTCAACGTTTTGTTTTCCTGATTTAGCTCAGGATAATTGCTCAGGTGAGGATGAGTATTTTGGGGAAGCTTGCATTAGCTGTGTTTGAGCTGCCAGTGGAAAGTTTGGCGTTTCATGGACTGTTAGTCTGTGAAAGTTGGAGAGCAGCTGATTTGTTGAACGAGGTGACAGGAGAGTCACAGAGGGAACTAAAGAAGAAGATGCTGATTGAAAAAATGACTAAGCTTGGATGTGCCAGTCTGCAGCAGAGCGAGGGGGATCAGTGAGGCAGACGAAGGCAGGCCTCCTGATTTTGCATCCAGCGTGGAGAGAAGAGCTTGGGGGACAGAGCCGGCGTTGTTGATGTTGAAGGCAGGCCTACATAGTGGAGTGGTGAGGAAGACGGGGAGACGAGGGGAATGAGGATGAGAAAGGTGGCACATCTTCAAAGAGGTGTTTTCAGGAGAGGAAAAGATAATCAAGTCTTCACGCTAATGAGCCATAGCAGACCGACTAGCTACACTAGTACGACACAAAATCACCCAGTTTCATAATCAGGGAAATGTACCGTGTGTGAACGCACTTAACATGCTAAAAAGCTGTTGATATGACAGTGTAAATCGGCTTAAATGAAAGTTGAGATGTCCGCAGTCGTGTTAACCTGCATCATTTTGTGAAATCGGGAACTGAGCACTTGTGGAACCAACCACACATTCAGTGGTTGCCATAGATATCCAGATACCTTAGCCATTTTGATGCAGCGTCATCGTTCACAATGCGATCATTAACTACAAATACAGATAAATTTAAAAAACTAATGAAAAGCTTCTTCTTAACCTGAATGCAACCAAAACAAACCTGACTGTTGTGATGCTTCTGACGACTCAGATCAGATTGCTGTAACTTTGTTAGCAAGCTTCTCGTCCACACGAATAAACTAGTTCCTCCGATGCTGCTCACAACATCTGTGAATCATCCTCAGCAAGCAGGTCGAGATTCTTGAGACAGATGTTGCTGTTGAGTTTTTTAAATGTATTTGTTGGTGCTGTGAGGTCATCAGTTTGGATACAAGGCGGACGTCTATGGACTTTTTCTTAAAAAGTGTTGTAAACATAAATATGGAGCTAACCCTGCCTGTTATTATGGGCCGTGGGAATCACAGCGACACTCACCGTACTGTACAAAAAATGTGGCCCACAATCATCTGCGATTAAAAAATGTATTGTAAGACAATCATATAACAATAACATCACAGCAGGCTGACTGGAGCTCTTTACTGTCCATGTTAGTCATCATTCCAGTGTAAAACAGCTGTCAACTGTCAGAAATCAGAACAATACTTCATCCCTCGATTCCAATGTTTTAGGCTCTTTTCGACCGCGCCGTGCAGCCGGAGGTCTGTGCAGATACACACAGTGATGGGCAGTGCTCAGGGACGAGACAGGATATGTTGTTTCATCACTGTAGGTTGACTTACAACGGTAACGTTAGCGGCTTTCTCAATAAGGAGATTGAGGCAGTGGCGAATGCAGTGGGTCTGTGTGATTGTGATGTTGCCGTGTTCTTTACGTTCACCTGTCAGTTCTTGAATATGACAGTCTGTTTTCCTTTTGTTTATTATGTCCATATTTGAAAGCCAGATTGGGTCCACACATTAGACCTGATTCGGTGGCTAACGCATCTCTTAACGTCGCCTCCGTTATCCTGCTGGGAACGTAAAATCAAAATCAAATCAAAATGTATTTTTATAGCCCAAAATCACAAATTACAGTTTGTCTCAGGGGGCTTTTACAAACTGTACACAGGAGACACCTCTGCCCACAGACCCTCGAACTGGGTGAGGAAAAAATTAATAAACCTCAGGAAGAACCAGGAGGGATCCCTCTTCCTAAGACGGACTGACGTGACCATAACAGATTAATGTGAAAGAAGTGCATGAGTCTGAAAGTATGTGATAAATCCAGAGGAGCTTGATAGCCGAAGGCTCTGCCTCCCATTCTACTTTTGGAGACTCTGAGGATCAACCGTAACCCTGCATCCTGGGAGCGTAAGGCTCTGGCTGAGTGATGGGGAACTATGAGCTCTTTAAGATATGATGCCTGACCATTACCAGCTTTGTAGGGGAGGACAAGGAAATTCTTGTTTTGTGGACTGTCAGTTAACTTCTGCTCAGTTTACCCTTAGTCATGTGATAGCACCATCGTAAGGAGCCATGTAGTAGTGACATAAAAGTGCTGACATTACAGAAGCGTTTGTTCTGGATCCTCAAACATGTTTCATTGTTCTGCAGAGGGAGCATAAATTCAGTTTAACCAGCCTGTATTATCTCTAGAAATCCTCCATATTTGATACTGTCTGTGCAGCCCTGCCCACCGGTCCCACATTGGCCTTTTCTTCGGGACAGTGAAGAGCCAGCAGCTGCTGTGCCGGCGCTTGTTAAATCACACTTCTTATCAAAGTGCAGACAGCAGTTGGCTGTCATGGGTGGCTGCAGCCACCGTTTGGATGTCTGTCGTCAGAGGGACACAAACTGGAAGACCCCCTCTCCGCATTGTTCAAAGTAAGTTTCGGTCCGAGGGCTGTGGCTGCCTCATAAGGCCATTTAAAGAGCAGAAAACCAAAAAGGAACTCATTTACATGAGTGTCAGTTTCCATCACAACCGTTGAGGACACGTTGTGTCAGAAGTTTTAATTAATTATTCACATCAGATTTTATGCAGCAATTTTCTTTTCAATCAGCATAAAACCACACAGATGAAAAAGAAGTTTATCTGTTCAAGTGCTGCGTCTCTGGGCTTCTTTGCACTTTCTGACCCTCCATTGGCAGTGGAGCAGACAGGAGGAGTCAGTGAAAATGTGACTTTCTGACCCTTTCAGCTCACTTATTGAGAAGTCCAGACGTTTGTGTGTGGAACGTCCTCTCTGAACTGTCAGCCTGCAGAGAGAATTGCTATTGCAACGGTTTGTGGTTTGTTGTCACCTCGCTGCTTTTATCCCTGAAACATGCAGATTTGTGCCGACCGGCTGTTCCTCGTTGGTTTGCTCATATTTACCTGGAAAACTCGCAGCGCTTCAGTATGAGCTCCCATCACTGTCTCCCGTCAGCAAGTCTCACACACATTGTTTGCAAAGTGATTGGTGTGAATTCCCTTGTTTTGCAGTGGGCGGGGGCAGAATGAGGGAGAGAGCATCGGCACTTTGAGTTTGCGGACGGTGACGACGTGGATCAAAAAAGATGAGATGATCAAAACTGGGTTTATTGTCAGTAACCAGCACATTTGCTGTTTGATGTGCTCGTGATCGCTGTTTGGGTTTTTGCTGCAGATACTGACGTTCTGATTGGCTGGCTTTGTCACTGAACACACCCCGTCAGTGAAATGTGCAGCAGACACTTTTACTGTGTGTATTTAAACTGATGCAGCTCAGACTGTGAAGTACAGACTTTGTCCAGCAGGAGGAAAGTAGTTTCATCTGCTGTCAGAAACTCTTTTACACCCCAGTGGGAAAATGTGCAGGGCTTTGAAGCCAGTTTGAGTTTAAAGTGGTCATGTTCCACTCATTTTCAAGTTATGTGTCATCATTTGAGGGTTTAGGTTTATTTTTTTTTACAGGCTTTAATGTTGAAATGTGCTGGTTCACCAACCCACCATCCAGAACCAGTTAGAGCGGAGAGACCCCCTGTTTTGTCGTCTTACTCTGCGGTCGACAAGGCAATAAAGCTGTACTGGAACAAACCACAAAGGTGTCGGCAGACTGTCAACTAGTGCGTACATTCTGGCACCTGCGTGAGAGTGTCCATACATCAGTCAATAAGAGGAACCACAAAAAGTAGATGCAGAGACTGTAAACAAAGCAGTTTTTGCTGCTCAGAAGATGAAAATGGCACAAGCATGATGATGACAAAAACCTGTTAAGTGTCCTCTATTCACCCCTCTTAGGAGCTCTGTGCCATCAACATCCAACTTCACCGACTCCACAGAGCCCAAAATCAAATGTAACACATTCTTTAATACTAATCTCACATGAGGCACTGAAAGGCCATTGCCAAAGGACTAACTGTAAAGTGCCGGGTACATGTTTAGGATGTCACCTTCCCAATGAAGTACGGTTCCATGTTTTGTCATGAGAATTTATTCTGATTGGTCCAACAACATTTTTAAATTTTACCTATAGCAAATCCACTTTGTTGTGTTCCACATTCATCCTGCCAAAACAAAAGCATCCACCAGCTGATCCAGGAGCTACAGTATGTTGGTATCAGAGTCACTTCAGGGAATATTCACAGGTGACTGTGGTGATGTTTGAGACCCTCTTGGGATTCTTAGCTCCTCACATCCAAAAAAGCTCATTCATGTGTCATGCCTGAAGGCCCAATAAGTTCCCTCTGAAGTACAGATTTGATGCTCATGCTAGCTGTTGTGGCTAGCCCCTTTCTGTACCAACATGTGACATTAGCTAAAGGAAACTTTTTTGGAATTATGTTGTGAAAAGGTTCTTTAAGGTTGTTTTGCAGTTCTTCTGCCCCCTAATGGTTCACATGAATACCGCAGCTGTAGCGAACACTACTTGCTGCACGCTGTCGGAATTCTGAGCTCGCCTCTGCACAAAGTTATAAATACAGAAGTTAATGGTTATGCCCGTTTGGATCCTCTGTCGCGTTGTAGCAGATGTCAGACTATCTGCAGGGCGACTCGACGCTGCAGCCGTCTGTCCACATTCAGCTGCTGCGCTGCTGCTTCACTCAGTCTCCAATAAAGCAGAAGTGCCGGGCACCAACACCAATTCTAGTGTTTGGAAGTACAGCTTCAGCTATTACTGGCCGGCCTATTCAGCTCTGGCGAAAAGTACCTCAAGTTAATCCACACTCAATTAATGTGGATTGTTTCTAAAGCGCTCAGGATCAGTTTGAAATTACAAACTAATTATGAAAATAAAAGCAGTACCTTTTTAATTTTCAAAAAGTTTTATTGTCAAAATAAGAGAAAAGCCTCTTACAAACCAGAATCAGTATTGTCTTTGTGTCAGACTAGTGTAGGTTATTTAATGAATGTTTTCACTTGTCAAACATTTTGAAATGAAATATCTGTTTTGAACTGAACTGAACTTATCAGAAAACAGAAACAACATATATATTGTAATAACATATTCAGAGCAGATGTGTCATTTGTAAGTCAGTAGGACGAGTCAAACCAGGTCAAACTATCTGCTGTTGAGTTTTAAGTCCCGTCTATTACAGCTGTTACGGTACCAGTACTCGGAGCACCCGGAAATGATGAAAGATTTAAGTATTACAGCATTAATTGCTGATGTTCTCATTCACCTCACCAAAAGAAGTGGAGTTCGATCAAACTCTCCATTTCCATCTCCCTTTTTCAGCTCCCCTTATTTTCTTTTTGTTGCTCTGTTGGTTGAAGTTTTAAGCTCTATCCAGAATGACCCTGCTATTTGTTGTTTTTTGTGGAGTTTTGAGAAAATTACAGACAAAATTAACATTTCCTCATTGGCGTTGTTTGGGAGGTTTGCTGAAAAATGGATTGAAATCTTGTTTTTAATGATTCTGAATTAAACCAACTAAGAGATTTAAAATTATTTGACTGCAGTTTTTAGAATACTTTAAGCGACGGTATCAGGGAAAATCTAAAATAGTATCCATATAAGGTGGTTTTTGGCCTTGAATGGTTGTTGTTTCTCCAGCTGCTGACTCCTTTCGATGACATTTGAATTCTGTCTCTGTCTCTCGTTTTGTACCAGCACATGTACCTCCTGCATTTTGTAAGGACTTCAATGGAGCCGAAAAAGCCCTTAATAATATGTATTTCATTTGTTGAAAGTTTCCCATTTGCAGTGGGTTTTGTTTGGCTGAAGTTCTGTGCAGTTTGGTTGATGAACTATCCCGTTACTTTTAGTATAGATACTGCAGCTCCAGCATGGTCTCATACTTGATATTCTTGGCCTGCATAGAGGCTCTGTCAGAACTAGACTGTGTTACTGAATCCTTTAAATACTTAATGAAACCATGTTTGCATTCAACGATTGGAGTGCAGGAGTGTCGGACTGTTGGGCTCAGCGACACATTAGGGAGTTGTTGCTGCCTTTTTCATCAGACGGGGCGGAAATTGATTTGTCAAGGCCTGCAGTGTTTGCCTGACTGACACATTTGAGAAAGTGTATTTTTCAGGGGATGTAGAGGTGATGTGCTCGACTGGACTACATACAGGCTCAGAATACGAACCAGGCAGACTGTGAAAGGGGAGAAACACTGATGTGTCTAGGGTTGGATTTTTGTCAATATATTGGATCTACATTGGGATATTATGGGATCAGTGTGCTGCCGTGTACCACACAGACAACGAGGTAGCACAGAAACTATTGGAGGCTAGCTATTTATTCACTGCAAACTACCAAATATCCACAACATCTGGAATTAGTTATTTTCTCCTCGTTAAAATTGGCCACCAGGGGGTGTTAAATGTAAAAAAGGATAGAAGAGGATATACCCTTGCGATCGCATTTCAACTGAATTGACTTATTTATAGATTACCTTTGAACATTTTTGAGGTTCGCTAAACAATAAAAAGGTAACCTCAATATTAAAATACTGCTCCACACATTGATTGAATGAAGAAAAACTCTTTTCTGTTTCATCATCTTCTTCTTCTTTCAACTTTACCGAGCTTTTCAAGGAGTCGCTGCAGCCAATTATTCTCCTCCATCTCTCCCTGTTCTCTGCTTCTTCTTGTCTCACAACTATCTGCTTCTTCTTCTGTCACTCCAACTCTCTGCTTCTTTTTCTGTCACTCCAACTATCTGCTGCTTCTTCTATCACACCAACTACCCATTTCTTCTTCTCTCACAACTATCTGCCACTTCTTCTATCACCACATCATGAATATCCTCTTTGCCTCTTTCCTGGTAGCTCCATCTTCAGCATCCTTCTACCAATATATCCTCTGTCCCTCCTCTGCATATGCTCGAACCATCTCAATCTGGCCTCTCTGACCGTGTCTCCAAACGTCCGACCTGCTCGTTCCTCATCCCGTCCATCCTCGTCACTCCCAAAGAGAATCTCAGCATCTTTAACTCTGCCTCCTCCAGCTCCGCCTCCTGTCTTTTGGTCAGTTCCACCGTCTCCAAACCAAACAACCCTGTTGGTCTCACCACCCTCCTGTAAACCTTCCTTTCACTCCTGCTGCTACTGTTTTGTTATAGATCAACTTTTTATGAATCATTTCTGTTTCATAAATTCCTTATTTCAATAATTAATTCCCTAAAAAAAAAAATTCTCTTTGTGGCCCTAGAATCTTTGGATGTGTCTGTTTAATCCACTGGACAGATGAATCAGTCTACCACTTTGTATATGTTGGAATAATTCTGAAGCTTTGATCTTTGTTTTGGCCTTTGCTTGCCAGTGAGCTGTGATCATAAATGTGATCAGTTTGACAATTTATTTAAATTTTCTGAAGTTTTATGCAATCTTAAAACTGCTCAAAGACCCCAAATATATTTTTGATTTAATCTTGGACAAATAGAGGGAGGGACAGAAAGAACGAGTTGGAAACAGATGAAAAGAGGAAAGAAGCCTGAGGGCTAAAGACGCAAATTAGCTGTTCTTCACTCTGACAACACAGAGACGTGTTAATCATTGAGATTCAGATTTGAGAGTTCAAACAGGTGAGCAGGAAACTGCACACAATTAACCTCTGCAGCAGCTCTACTGCAGCATTTTACGCATCCGGTCGATCAAAAACTTAAACACTTCTTTACTAAGTGCTACTTGGCGCATGGAAACTTAATTTACTTTCAGGAAAGCGTCCCAAAGGAAGTGCTGGCATTTAATACAAAATATATTACAGGGAACAGGTTAATTTTTGTGAGTTTGTTCTGGGAAGATCATCGGGCGTCTCTTGCAGGGTGCAGCGATGAGTGTCAGACTGAAACACCAGTTACAAAAATACACAGAATAATTTAGAACTTCTTACTTAAGTTGCCACATAATGATGAATGTCTGCATCTGTAAAGGTGCAGTTTGTAAAATATGACCATAATTTTAGTAACCAGTCTGTCTCGTAATACCACTTTGTGCCTGGAGAGGTGATAGTCCAATAGCACCTTTCAGCTGGGAAATGTATACAACTGGCAAGTTCACTAAGTCTCACATGCTCTCTTTGTGTTTAGTCCAATAAATCAACAAAACATAGTGACAGGATGTCAAGAAAGGAAACATTCTCACAGCTATTTTGATTACTAAACCATACAACCACACATCTTCTGAGTCCGTTTCTCTCTTTTACCATGTAAGAAAAGGTTCATCTCCTTGTTAATTCATAAAACAGACATTCAAATTAAACTCAACAAGGTGTCCCGGTTTGTCATTCCCATAAGTCATTGTCTTTATCCGATTTGCAGTAAATTGCCTCTCTACTGTATCTTCTGTTGTCACTGGTCTCCACCCGTCTCCAAGGCCGTATCCGTTCCCTGTCAACTTTCAATGTGTTGACAATCCAGTAGATCCAAGCTGAGTGACTCCCCTGTGATACAAGGTCTCAATATCAGGACAATTCAGGAGAAGTCAGTTTCTGTATTAGCCCCACTGCTAGCTATGCAATCACTTTAACAAAGCTTAAGATAACTGCCTTTTAGGTGATTTGAATTGGGATATGTCCAACCCTCCTGTCTTAGTGACACAGCAACTCAATGCCATAAACCTCTTTCAAATTTTATCTGAACCTACCCGATTCAACTCGAGCATGCCCCACTGAAACGATTCCGGACCAATAATCGCTACAGCCCCTGGTTCTCCCCTGCCCTGGCTGATTTTATCCGTCATAAAAACGCCTTATGGCGGAGAGCCGGGTCCTCTCAGTCACCTGTTGACTGGCTTGCCTTCGGCAATGTAGAAATAAAACCACACAGGCAATTAGATCAGCTAAAATCAACCATTTCAAGGAAAAATTCTCATCCTGTGGCGCAGACCCCAAAAAGTTTTGGAAAACAGTCAAGTCTATGGAAAATAAACTCCCTTCCCCTCACCTACCCACCTCTATGAAATTTGGCGACACAATCGTCACTGATAAATCACGCATGGCCTCTCTCCTCAACCAACATTTTGTCCACTCATTGCATGCCATTACTGCCCCGGTTCCCATCACTGCTCCATCATCAACCCCTCCTCCATTCAGTGATGTTGGCTTCTCCCTTCATCCCGTTTCTGCCTCAGATGTTTTGGAAGAACTCACCAAGTTGGACTCAAATAAATTTGCTGGCTATGACGGGTTTGATCCCATGTTTTTAAAAGTAGCTGCTAACATTATTGCTGCCCCCATTACATATTTGTTTAACTTGTCCATTTGTCTGTCTGTTTTCCCTTCTGACTGGAAATCTGCCATGATCTTCCCTCTTTTCAAAGCTCTGGCTCTGACCCCAACTGCTATAGGCCTATATCCATCCTGCCTTGCCTGGCCAAGGTCTTAGAGAAATTAGTTCACAAACAGCTAACCCATTTCATTGACTCCAACCATATCCTGTCAGATCTGCAGTCGGG
>KV751393.1:317790-334686 GCA_001698575.1 Mola mola
AGATTTGAATTGATATTGATTATTGGTTATCAGGAATGTTGGAGGTTTAAATACTTGTTTGGCTGCTTGAGGATTATCTGGTGGCTTTACGCTGCTATCAAACATGACTGTGCATCAGTACATCACCCCTCCTCACACACGCTGTTGGGGGTGGGGCACGATCACGCATCATGCTTCCATTGGTGGGAGGTTCAGCATGCAACAGCGCCCCCCTGAGGCAGGACGCAAACCGTCCACACGACGGCTGCAGAGTGAGCAGGGATGACAGGGGGCGCCGAGGAGACCCCAGTTTTCTCTCATCAAGGTGAAGACGTTTGTTTGCACCTGCAGCTCGATGTCTGACTGTGAGACCAGTCAAAAGTAACGAGACAGATGTAAATGACAAGTTTCTGAACGTCTGTAGGGATGAAGGGAACCCCCCACACGCACAGAGGTCAATTTGTGTGATTGTCACTGTCCGCTCATGTGGAATATGTGCCTGGAGCTTTGAGACCACAGCAGGAACAATAATGTAAAAGATCACATAAAACCGAAGGTACAAAAAACAATAAACATCAACAGGGACGACTTTATATCCAGCTGCTTAATATCTACGTGTATCCTAAGCACGTACAGTAAACAGTAGATATTTAAAGTAGCTTCTCACTGTCACTAAGTTATGTTTATTTAGTAAACAATGGGCAAGTACTTAAACAAATAATACCAATACAAATTTGCTGCACACGTACAAAAAACACTAAGTAGAAAAAGAACACTGTTCTTCATCACATGGTCGTGTGCAGCTGACAAATGATTTGGTCCTTTATTAATAGAATTTATCCATCACACTCAGCGTTCACCTCTGATGTGATGGATCTTCTACCAACCCAGAAGCACTAATAGCACAAAGTTCAGCATCCCCCCGTTCTCATTCTCTCTTTTTACTGCTAATGCTGATGTCAGTGGAGAGTTTTAAATGTGACTGGAATGGTTAGAATTTAGATCTGAAACGCTGGATGCCGAAGATTTTGGAGCTCCTCTGCAGCAGACATCTTTCTGCCCCGAAGGGTCTGTAACTCCTCAAACCTCCTCCAGAGTTCTCTTTATTGATATTATTTTTCTTTGAGCTGCTCCGCCTGTCAGAAATGACTTTCCATAAAACAGATAATCACTGACGCTTCTTTGCTCTGTCAGGACTCTGTGAGCTCAGCGCCAGCAGAAATAATTATGTGTTTTCCCACTTGTTTGAAAGTGACAACACACCAAATTAACATCAAATGACAGACACCTCGGGGCCTCCGGCAGCAGCATCTTCTTTACCAGGCTCACATAAAAATGATATGGAGGCTCCCCCCCGCTTTTCTGCAGGGGACCCCAGAACAGCTTAACAAGGAGCTGCCTAATAATTACACAGATGAGCTGAGGTTTCCTGGGTTTGGTCAGGGTGTTTTGGAAAAAGGAGAAACAGACTAATAAAAACCAGCAGATGAAGAGTTTAAGTGTATTTTCAAAGAGCAGAGACGGTTTCATAACAGTCACAAAGCTGGGAGTCGAAGAACCCAGGAGAAATACACGAGGAAATGAGCACGTACGACCTCCACCACACCACCTGCAGAATGGGTCCGAGTGAGATCTGGATCCATACAGTATAATCTCCATGACAGCCTCAGTGGCTCCACTGAGACGGACTGATATCGGAATACAGATCAGCACCAAATTCAAATCGGCGGAAGCTGAAGCGATATGCCGGATTTGGAGAAAATCTGTTGAATAATTCCTGAGTTGCGTCCATTTGAAAAGTGGGTCAATATTTCAGATAATAAAGAGGGACAAAACCAAAGTAGGGCAAAATCCATTGAATACTTTTGAGTGGTATTGATCTAAAACATGTCTGGAATCTGCATCCAGATCCTGGTCTGAATGATAAAATAAATGGAACCTTGGAGATAATGAAGCTCCACACAGAAGTTCATCAAAAATGGCTGATCACCTGATAAAATACTGAGCCTGGACCCCAAATTTCTTCAGAATCTGCTGAAATGTTGGTATCAGAAACACAAACGGAGGCGAAAACATGACCTTCTCCAGCCAAGTTGTCGGAGGTAACAACAGGCCAAAATGGGCGGGGCATAAGTAATCGGATGATAAAGTGGTGAGTAAAGAGGAAAGACAGGAAGTATAAATCCAGACAGGGCAGGTGAGGAAAGAGATGAAACGGGAGCTTAACTTAAACCAGTCAGGGTTCTCGGCAGCTTCAAAACATGCGCGAGCAGCCAAGAAGGTCGGAGCTTGTATAAACTTTTTGTTATGGCATCTTACAAGGGGATAAAATGACAGTGTCACAGTTTGATGTTGTGCAATGTTCAGATTTGGTGTGAACATTCAGCTGTTCCCTTCAGGCAGATGTTAACTGACGTTAGTTTTGTGAAATGTTCCGTTGACGGTGAGCTTCCCCACACGTCCACAACTGCAAAGGGTAACTTGGGTCTGTTTGGCTCTTTGGTATCAGCAGCGTTGGTATAGGCTGTTTAAATGGTGGACTTGGCGGCGCACTGCAGCTCTTTCAGTCATTAAAATTACCCACCTGACTTCATCCTGCTAACATATTTAACATGCTACCAGATGTCCCTCACCACCTGACAGGGTGTATAAAAAAACATCAACCATGTTGATTACTTCCCTATGTGGGTTTGGTCCGTCACTTGCTCCTCCAGACTGTGGAGAGTCTGATCCAGATACAGTCCTACCCAACCTGAATAAACACGTAAATAAGAGTCTGACACACTGTGGTGCCAGCAGGAGGCTCTCCTGACTGACCCCAGTCCGGTTTATCAGGTTGTGATAAGGTGATCTGAGGTCAAACCCCGAACACAAACCCACTAAAAGGTTAGCAGGCATAACGTTTTCTTTAAAATGTTCATTTCTGTTCCAAATGTTCACTGACTGGATCCTCACATCAAAGACAGCACACCAGCTAGACCGATTTGTTCCATTTTATTTTTCATTGAATTTAATCTGATTTGATTTAATTTAGGTTAATTTAATTTAATTCGAATGAGGTCATTTTGAGTGGCCTCCTTCGCTACGAAGTCACAGCATCCTGACGCTAGTTATCAACTCCATAAATTAACCTGAGATTTTGCTCAGTGCAATCATGAGATGGGTGACAGGAAAGGGGAGGAGCTGGCAGCATCTGACCAAGGACAGACATGGATGTCTTTAAATGTCAAATGTAGGAAGGAGCATATTGTGTTTATGTGAGCGACGTAGTCGAGGGTAAATAAATCCCTCAGAATTATTAGTTATTATTTTTATTAGTTCGAATCAGTACTTGCATGTTGCATGACTTGCATGTCTTTGTCGTTTTGATCGCTCTCCATGGCGATGATGTCTGTAAACCAAAGCACCTGTAAACCTGCAGGTGGGCAGAGACAGGAGACCAAGCTGAGCGGAGGAGCCAGCAGACACTGTTTCAACAACCTGAAGCCCAACACACAGTACCGGGTCAGCGTGTTCGCTCAGCTGCAGGACGGGACCGAAGGACCTGCAGTCACCGCCACAGAGAAGACACGTGAGTTCACGAGGCTCAGGGTTCACACATTCTCTCAGCTAATTTGGATAAAAATGAGTAGCACAGAAATCATCACTGAAATCACAATTATAATATCCAAATTACAGGAGCTGCAGACCTAAGATAAAGGTAAACTGTGTTGAAAGGCACATTAACAATAAAGCACTGGATTTATAGACAGTCAAGACTGGCTGAGTGCGATGCTGCTTCTGGGGGACAGCGTGGAGGTGTCCACAGCGTCCACAGCGTGTCCCATAGTAAGATGCCTCACGCCTGTTTCAGAGAACTGGGGATAAAGTTATTATAAGTTATATTCCATCAGGGTGCTGTACTTGGTGCTGTTAATTAGTTAATTAATTAGCACACGTTTGTTTGAATCTGGAGACAAATGAAGTAAGTGAGAGACGGGAGTGAGAGTACTTGTGCGGGAGAGGCCGAGATGTGAGGCTGACCAGATCAAAGGAAGGAGGGAATAAAGAGAGAGAGAGAGTTCTTCCCTCAGAGCAGATATTTGTTTGTTTAAACCTGAGTGCTGCAGCTCTGTTGAGATTTATTGCTTTGTTTTGATGTAAATGAAACGACTGTGCCCAACACCCCAGGCAGCCGCCGCTGCTGAGCGTTCCCCGTCACCACCACGAGTCGTTCACAACCGCAGGTGGCTGGTTCACTTTGTGTGTGTGTGCAAATGTAAATTTAAATGTCCTGTATTTATATAGCGCTCTTCTAGTCATTGTTGACCACTCAAAGCACTTTACACCACAGGTTTTTCATTCACCCATTCACACACACATTCATACACTGGTGGCAGTGACTACCCTGCAGGGTGCCACCTGTTCATCAGGAGCATTAACCATTCACACGTTCATACACTGATGGCGCAGCATCAGGAGCAATTTGGGGTTCAGTGTCTTGCTCAAGGACACTTCGACATGTTGACTAAAGGGTCTGGGATCGAACTAGGAACCTTCCGATCACTGGACGACCGCTCTACCCTCTGAGCCACAGCCGCACAGGGCGAACACACGCAGACTGAAGGTGAGGAGTTGAACGCAGCGACAGACAAGGGACTTTGATCAATGAGTGTGTTTACGTGCGCGGCTGCGGCTCTCTTTCATTTGGGGTCACCTAGAATGTGGCGATTGTTTTACCATGAGTGCGGTCATGACTGCAGTTTTTAATGTCCTCGTATGTGTCTTTGTTTTTTTCTCTACGCAGTGCCCATCCCGACTGCAGTGCCAACCAAGCCGCCCACGACCACACCGCTACCCACAATCCCTGCTGCCAAAGAAGGTAAGAGCTCCGTTTACACAGACAGGTGAAGTCCGTCCACATCTACGGCCACGTTTCTAATACCGCTGGGACGCTGCCTAACCTGTAAAGAGAGAATGTGGTGATTGATTGATCCTCAGTTAGAATTTGACACCAGTCCAGGTGCTAAACAGTCCTGCTTGCAACCCCGTTTGGCTCATTATGAAACGTAGAGTTTGACAAAGGAGCAGCTGAAATCTTCATCCTCAGGAATGTGAAACGTTCCGCGTTCAGACTGACAGCAGCTGTTCTGCTCACTTCCAAACGCTGACAGAGTCGAAAAAGAACAGTTTGAGTTTATGATTGATCAAATAAAACTTCCGTGTAAACCTGAGCGGGACACACCAAGTGTGTGCGTGTGTGAGCTCGAACACACTCTAACCTGTGGCAATTCAAAACAAACCTAAAGATGAAGAGATAAATATGGTGAAGACGAAACAGTAATTTATAGTTTCAGTTATCAGACGCACGCACTCACCAGAGACCCTAATTAGAGAGATAAAGGATCTCTGTAAAGATAAATCATGGGAATGAATGTCTTCAGATTAAACATGGTGAGTCTTGGCTGTGTAACAAAACTCCACAAACATGTAATTCACATTCCTCACATCTGTCAGCTCACAGTCGACGTAAATCAACTCTGATTTACAGTTTAATCGGCAGGGGATGGGGGCTGGAGCTGCACTACAGGAAGCAGCATGTACAGCACGTTCTCAGCATGTTCCTCATGTTCCCCTCTGTGTTTACAAAGAGCGTCTAATTTGGCATTTAATGACTCAGCAGGAGACGCACTGATCTGTTTAAACTGCAAGCACTTCCCATCTGCCTCTGCTGCCCTGCCTGAGTGTTGCTCCCTCTTCTTTAAGCCCCACCACCACCTCCGACGGGAGGTTTCAGGTGTTTTCTCATCACTCCCCCTTATTTCTATGCAGACCTCTATGGGGAGAGATGAGCTCGGAGCCAGGCTGAAAAACTTGAATAACTATTAATACAAATATTCCAATACACAAACGTGAGCTGCGTGACTAAACTAAAAATTAACAGAATATAATGTCCGAGACGTGACTGTGATGTGTCACGGAGATATCTGCTGAAGTTAGCACGCAACAAAGACGAGCTTTGCCTTGTTAAGTCCTCATAAAACACATTCGACCGTAAGTGAAGAAAACCCTCTTGGTTTGTCTCTCCACAATCACCTTTGGTTATTGTAAGTAAATGCTCAGTTCCCAGAGTGAGATGTGAAAATATTCTGTCTCCACACGTTTGCTCCTCATCCTGGGGTCACAGTCCTTGTCGCGTTGCTGTAGATCACCTCCGCCCTGTTTCTCCTGACTGTGATTTGGATTCATATTGCATTTACCAGGTGCGGGAAGGAGTTTGAAGTGGGAAAGTGGTTCTTCCAACTTGTGTTCACATGCTTTGGTAACGTAGTAACAGGCTGGAAATCAGTGACCTCAGGACTACCACAGGGATCTGTGCTCAGCCCTGTACTTTTTACTATTTATATAAATGATCTACCGAATATGATAAATCTGATTCTTATCTTTTTGAAGATGACACAAAAAGTTTGGCAACTATTAAAATTATCTCTGAGTCATTTCCAACTGATGGACACTCGTGAGTTTTCTCTGTGGAATCATTACTCCGACGTCACATGACTGCAGCATCAGTCTGGCTCAATGCTTAACTGAGCCAACCATAGCTACGGCTAAAGCTAATTACAGCAGCGAGGTCAGTAGCACGAGCTGGTAAAACACAGACATACTGGAAATAAAGATAAAGAATTTGTTTAATTTGTTGAACAGATACCTACAGAGTTGACAGTGTAATTGTTTGCTCTGTACAGAAAAGGAGACGGATGTGGGTGTTGATCGAGACTTCGTTCTAATCAATTAAGCCGTTTGTTCATATGCTGACTCTTTTTGTGAGCTTTGCCCAAAATAAAAATCCAAAAGCAACACTTACACCTTTTATTTAAAACATTAATTTCTAGTTAATCATGTTGGTTTGGGAGCAGCTTCAATCAATGTCAGAGTAACCATGATGACATGTTTAAATATGTCCTATGACCTCCAAAACTCTGTTAGTGTTGGTCCACGGTGAGGAGACTTGATTAATAGCCCGGGTGGGCTGTCGCTGTGACGGAGGGTCCGTCTGTCTGCTTTATTACAGACAGAAGTAAAAGGGGCCGCAGTTCGATCAGTCTGACGTGAGGTTTCTCTCCAGGAGAGAAGGAAGTGATCGGTGATCAGCGACGCAGGCGACACATTTTCAGCTGTTTACAAGTCGATTGTCAAAGTTCACTCTTGGTTTTCCCCTCTACCAACCCACTCTACCTGCCTGCCTACCTTTCCTAATCAAGATCATTAGACTCACCTGTTCCCCCCAGTCGGCTCTATCATCCAACCTCCTCTTAACAAGCTCCTCCATACTCACTCTCTGCCAGATTGTTGTCACGTCATGAACTACCTTCCAGCACTCTTTTCCGGACGGATCTCCTGGTACCTGACCTGGTGCCTTCTGACCCTGATCACGTCTCCTCGTCTCTGCCCGGGTAATTTGACCTGCCTTCTGTCTTTGGGCTTTGCATCTGCCCTCTCCCTGTCTGCCTGCAGTCTGCCTGGACTCCCTCTCCGGAGAGTCCTGCTCCATTCAGAACTTGGACTGTGCTCGCCGACCAGGCTTCCTGATTGTTGTCTGTTTGGAGTCTTGAACATTGTCAATAAAGTTCTGAACTGTTCCGGTCTAGGTTTGTGCTGTTCTTGGGTCCGCTCTCACACTTGTTACAGTACAATCTGGCCAGAAATGGACCCAGCACAGATCAACGACCGGATCTCTAGAATGGAAGAGATGCTCGGTCAGCTGGTTGCCAACTCTGTCGCGGTCATGGCTGAGAGCCAACAAGTCATGGCGGTGGTCCAGCGCGACATGGCGAACATGCGAGCGCAGTTCCAAGCCTTGGAGGTGGGGGCTCCCCCAGTGCGGGTTTCTGCGGCTTCATCGGTGGACGCTGCTGTTTCACCTACCAGCGCGGAAGCTTCGCCGGTCGGGCGGCTGTCTCCTCCTCTGTCGGTGCTGCGGCTTCGCCTCTTGTATCCCAAGTCCGGGAGCTTAACGTGGGCTTACCGGAGCGTTATGACGGCGACCCGGTAACCTGTAACGCCTTCCTCTGCAACTGTGCCATCATCTTCTCCCTGCAGCCGCTCACTTTCGCTTCAGAGGTGGCTAAAGTGGCATACACAGTCAATCACCTCACGGGGCGGGCCCGCTTGTGTGGAACAGCTGAGTGGATGAGAGGGACACCTGCCTGCCGCTCTTTCTGTGTGTTTTCTGATGAACTCAGGAAAGTGTTTGGTACCGTGCCTCTGGGAGCTGATGCTGGACGAGAGCTGTTGGATTTGGTTCAGGGGAGCCGGTCAATCACAGATTACACCATTGACTTTCGAACCAGAGTTCCCCTACGTGACTGGAACACGGCCGCCCTCCGTGACGTCTTCATACGGGGGTAGGCTGGATAGATAAAAGACGAGCTCATGGCTTATGAACTGCCGTCCTCGATGGAGGACCTCTTCACACTTGTCACACGCATTGATCTGCGCATCCAGGCACGTCGACGGGAGCGCCGTTCAGAATCACTCAGCCTCCCTTGTCCTCGCCTCCCTTGTCCTCGCAGCCCTCCTCGCTCCTGGCCCTCAGTGACGTCAGCACCGGTACCCTCAGCTGTAGCCGCGCCTTCCAGTGAGGGGGATCCTGAGCCGATGCAGCTTGGCCGTACCCACATCTCACCGGAGGAGAGGAAGAGGAGACAGCAGTTAAATCTCTGCATGTGCTGTGGTCAGCCTGGTCATTTTGTCAGCCGGTGCCCGGTAAAAGCCAAAGCTCATCAGTAGATGGAGGCATACTGGTTAGCTCTACCACTAACTCCGCTTCCATGGACAGACGTATTGTCACTGCTGAGTTTCTGCTGCCTTCTGGTTCTCATCCCATCCCCATCCTCATTGGTTCCGGGGCGGATGGGAGTATCATGGATGAGGACCTCGCCCGCCAGCTGGGACTGCAGCTGGAGCCGTTGCCGTCACCCTTTCCAGCCAGAGCCTTGGATGGGCACATCACGGGGCAGGTGAATAATAAGACCAGCCCTGTGCGCATGCTTCTACCGGGGGGCCACGGTGAGTACATCCAATTTTTCATCCTGCCCACACCTAACCAGCCAGTCATTCTGGGATTCCCCTGGCTTTGCCTGCACAACCCAGATATTGACTGGACCACCTGCTCCATCAGAGAGTGGAGCCCAACCTACCAGCAGACCTGCCTCAGCTCACCATCTTAGTCGGCGCTCCTGTTCCTGCTCCAGACCTCACCGGAGTTCCAGCCGTTTATCACGACCTGAACGAAGTCTTTAGCAAGACCAAAACCTCCGTCCTTACGACTGTGCTATTGACTTGCTCCCTGGTGCGTCCCCTCCCAAGGGACGCCTGTACTCTCTCACTGCCCCCGAAAGAGAGGCGATGGACCAATACATCAAAGACTCCTTGGCAGCGGGGATCGTCCGTCCTTCCTATTCAGCTGCGGGCGCAGGGGCCTTCTTTGTGGAAAAGAAAGACAAGACCCTACGCCCTCGCATAGACATTCGGGGCCTAAACAATATCACGGTGAAGAATCGCTACCCCCTCTCGCTTCTTTCCACGGCCTTTGAACTGCTCCAGGGGGCAACTGTATTCTCCAAGCTTGACCTGAGGAATGCTTACCATCTGGTCCGCATCCGGGAGGGGATGAGTGGAAGACTGCTTTTAACACACCTACTGGTCATTATGAGTACTTGGTGATGCCCTTTGGGTCGACCAACGCCCCCGCTGTCTTCCAGGCCCTGGTTAACGACGTGCTCAGAGACATGCTCAATCAGTTTGTCTTCGTCTACATGGATGATATCCTAATTTTTTCCAGGAATAAGAAAGACCATGTCACCCATGTGAGATCTGGTCTCCGCCTCCTCCTGGATAATAACCTCTTCGTCAATGCGGAGAAATGTGAATTCCATGTTTCCTCAGTTTCCTTCCTGGGCTACATTATCGCCGAAGACTCTTTAAAGATGGACCCTGCTAAGATCTCCGCAGTAGCCTCCTGGCCAGTCCCAGAGACATGAAAACAACTGCAACGGTTCCTGGGATTTGCCAATTTTTACCGGCGCTTCATCAGGGGATTCAGCTCGGTTGCTGCCCCCCTCTCTGCTCTCACATCATCCAAGACTGCCTTTCATAGGACCGATGCAGCCCAGAGAGCCTTTGACACCCTCAAGTCGCGTTGCTCCTATTCTCCAGGTCCCCCGATCCAGACCGCTAGTTCGTCATAGAAGTGGATGCATCCAGCGTGGGAGTAGAGGCTATCCTGTCCCAACGCTCAGCCATCGACCAGAAGCTCCATCCCTGTGCCTTCTTCTCTCGTCGCCTCACCCCAGCAGAGAGAAATTGAGAAATTACGACATTGGCAACAAGAAGCTTCTGGCGGTGAAATTGGCCCTGGAGGAGTGGCGCCACTGGCTGGAGGGTGCCAAGTTGCCTTTCCTGGTATGGCCTGATCATTGTAATCTGGAGTACATTCGCTCAGCCAAAAGACTGAACTCCAGACAAGCCCGCTGGTCACTTTTCTTCAACAGGTTTAACTTCACCCTGTCCTACCGGCCCAGTTCCCGCAATGCCAAGCCCAATGCTCTTTGCCGTCAGTTCTTGGGTCCGCTCTCACACCCGTTACATCGATACCTCTTCAAATCTAATCAATCAGGCCAAATCCTTTTTTCTTTCACTCCTGAGTTGTTCTTCATCCGAATTGAGTCAGAGTTTGTTTATGTGCCAAAGACACAAACAGATAAAAGTGATTAAAATCAGTCAACCAAGGAAAAGAGGCAGAGTTATAAGTGGATGTAAAAGTCAACCTGCAGGAAGCAAATAGAATCTGTTTCTCCACAGCTTCAACTCTTAATAATACAGAAATGTGTTCCCAACAATATTTAAGTTTAGTTGAATATTTAACAACCGAAAGTTGGGGAAATAGGACGTAAAAATATTGAAAGTCTCTTCATCTAAATATGTTTAGATTTATTTATATAAATTGTATTTTTTCACAAATATTTCAACAATTTGGGGTCAGTTAGGGATGTGACGATACTCTCAGCTCATGACACGGATACATGAGAACGAGACAAGACGATATTTTAACAAAACTATGTATCAGCAGAAAAAGCCTTTTCTGTGAGTCAAGCAATGCAGGTGCATTTTGAAATATTTTATAACTAAACCAGACAGCACATGAGCGACTTTCAATGTTGAAATAACAAGAGTTTCCATTAATAATAAAGATTATTTATATAGCACTCTTTAAAACTTACACTTTTGGTTGAAATAATGTTAGGTAATTTTTCAACAATCAAACAACATGGATGTAAAAATTCCCATAAATCAATGTTGACATCTTAACCAATCTGTAATCATCAGATAATGTCCTCAGCTTTTGAAATTATTTTCCATCTTTTTATTAGCATTTTATCAGATTTTGCTAGTAAAACTACTTTGAAAATATGTTTGAAATCAATGCTGATTCACTTACCAAAGTCAAACCAAATTCATCAGTGAATCAACTTTGTCCCGTTGATTTATCCATAAATAAATGTTGAAATGGTGACTGGGATGCCTCCATGAACTGTGCATGGAGGAGCTGCTAAAATCTCATTTTTCACCAGAGGAAATGGCCTCATGTCAACTTTCCTGAAAATGCTCATGTCTGTGCTCACGGCCATGACTCGAGCTCTGGACTGCAGAAGTTGAGGTTGAAGGCATCTGGCAGAGTTGTCAGTAGATCTAGAGCGCTGTGCTGGTTCTGTGGGTGTCTGTTAAGATGAAGTGTTCAGCTTTGTTTTCTTCAGTGTTATATATTCCTGTCTCGTTTGTCACTCTGTTGCCATTTATTATTGCCGCCTGGTACCCAAAATGCAGCCACACAAAGGATTAAAAAGGAGTGGCGGCATCTTCACTGCTAGTGTCATCAGACTCGGAAGAAAAAGAGGAAAGGCTTCATCTTCTTCTTTTCTTCTTTCTCTTCTTGTTCTTGTGTGTTTCTAACCGATTCGATGCCTCAAAGGCACATTGGTGCCCCCCACAGTTCAGGTTTTAACATCGCAAGATCTTGTCACATCCCTCATTTTAATGCATTACAGGTCACAGTTCTGTCATCCAACTCTGATTCGTTCGTGCTTGAAATATGTCTGTCTGAGTTTGTGTAATTAATCTCACTGCCACAAGAGGGAGACAGAATTCTGAAATTTTAAAGCAGGTAACGACACACAATTTTTGTTTACATCCATCCCTCAGTTATCTGTCTCCTCACATGTCCTCACCTCCTTCCTCTGCCTCCCTCCGTCCAGTCTGCAAAGCTGCCAAAGCAGACCTGGTCTTCCTGGTTGACGGTTCCTGGAGCATCGGTGACGACAACTTCCTGAAGATCATCCGCTTCCTGTACAGCACCACGGGGGCTCTGGACCGGATTGGCCCAGACGGCACCCAGGTACTGTGGAGACGGACACAATCAAACGTTTGACTGACAGAACGAGCAGAAGGAGGTCGAGTTCTTTCGGCTGCAGGTGAAAACTCGTTCACAGGCGCAGCTTCGACAGGCTCGTTGTTACAGCGGCTAGCTGTAGCCTTCAGATAATGTCATGATGTGTCTCCTCCAGATCTCTTCCCAAATGCTAGGACAAAATCAAATATCACAATCAAATGTTTTGACTGTACACCTTCAAATCAATACTGCAACAATATTGCAGGGATAAATATTGGTGTTGTTGATCAATAATCATCAGTAAGTACACCAAACCAAGAAGGCTGCTGTGTTAGCAAAAAAACACAGGCCCTTTGTGTCAGCACAATGGTACAAAACCCACTGGAGGCTGGATCTTCATGTTTTACACTCCCGTAGATCTCCGTGAGATCTGGAGATCTGGAGAATTATCAGCATTTTGTCATCAGGAGTCCAAATAGAATGCGAATAGATGAGGAGATCAGTCAGTCTCCTGCTCTGCTGTTTTTGTGTGTGCATCATGTTCCTGTTGTGTGTGACAGGTGGCCATCGCCCAGTTCAGTGACGACGCTCGCACCGAGTTCAAACTGAACTCGTACAGCGACAAAGAGCGACTGCTGGACGCCATCAACAGGATCTCCTACAAGGGAGGAAACACCAAGACAGGTGAGCGCCCAGCAGACAGAACTGGGCTCCTCCAGGTAGACCTGCTTGCTGTGGGATGGAGCGCCAGCTGCAGGTGGCTGCAGGAGTTTCAGGACAGAACCAGCTGAGTTCCTTCTTGTGTGTCTGCAGCAGAAATCAGATCAGTCACACACGATGACATTATCAATATTTACTGAGCAGCAGGCAGCCAACTGGAAACTAAATCTGTGTGTGCGTCGTCATTAATCGGTGTTAACAAAGCGCGCAGATGTTCCTCCTGCAGCGACGAAGCTGCAGAGAGCTGATTTGAAGGTGCGGGGGAGGAATCCTGCCGCCGCCGATGTCACACTGTAAAACACTCGTCCTGCCTTCCTGTCAGGAGTAGCCGTTCAAAGAATTTTAGAGCGCTCAGTCACCTCGTTCCACACGCTCCAATTTACCCACAGGCCTGCAGAGGATGTCATTACTGCCAGGTGCAGCAGCTCAGCGCTCCATCCTGAATATTCATTTTGGCGGCAGGAAGTCACACCGCATCTAATCAATCGTTTGTGTAAAACCTGAAATTTAGTTTTGAGGAACTTGTGCTTTACTTTCCTTCTGAAAGACCTGTGCTGTTGTGGTGTCAGATATTTTTGAAGTAATTTGTTCCCAAAGAGCACGTTTGAGCATGAATTTGATGATCCCTTGTTGATTGTGTGGATTTTTATGATGTAAGCGTATTAAGGAAGGAGGTGATTGACGGGTCTGTCTGTCCAATCAGGTCGGGCCATCCAGCATGTGAAGGAAGACATCTTCACGGCCGAGGGAGGGGTGAGGAGGGGGATCCCCAACGTGCTGGTGGTCCTCACCGACGGCCGATCTCAGGACGACGTCAACAAGGTCTCCAAGCAGATGCAGAATGAAGGTCAAAGCCGACTTCTTTGTGATGGTCCAGTTTGGGCTTCAGGATGGCATGTTTGTCCTGTGTGGACCGGTTCTGTCTTTCTGTAGCATTTTATTAGAATGTACACCATAGGAAGTAGTTGATTCCTTCCTTTCTTTTCCTGAAGGCAGCTGATTACATGTTGCCTCCTGTACCTCCCTGTCACACACAGTACAGCTCAGCCGTTAACCTGCCTCTGTGAAATCCGACGGAAATCCCACCGAAAGTCCGCAGTGAAACATGACTTGGTACTTTGTCACGTTGAAAACGTCTTCTTCGGGTTTCCCCGTTGAAATTAGTAATTTCTTCCTACAGGCTACATCGTGTTCGCCATCGGCTTCGCTGACGCTGACTACGGCGAGCTGGTGAGCATCGCCAGCAAACCCAGCGACAGGCACGTCTTCTTCGTGGACGACCTGGACGCCTTCAGGATGATCGAGGAGAAGCTGGTGACTTTTGTGTGCGAGGCCGCCACGGCCAGTGAGTAGCTCTGAGACAGGCCAGGTGGTCTACAGGAAGACTTCAGCTCATGTCATCAGTCATGTGACCGAACGTTTCATCACACGCCTCTCTGTCTCTTTCAGCATGTCCGTCTGTGCCGATGAGCGGCAGCACAACGTCAGGTAACTGAACACAGTGCATCAGTGTGTGGAAACTCGCTTAAAAACCCGGGTGTCAGTCTGCTGCCACCGCGTCCGCCCAATGTACCTACATGGAGCTGATGACGTTTCTGACATGAGGATTGGCCACCAGGTGGCGTTTTTCATTTTAAAGAGTCTGATTGTTATTTCTTGTGTCTGCCTGTCAACTGCGTTGACTAGTTGGTCATAAATATAGATTATTGCTATTTGTTAACGTTCAGAGAAGGTGTTAGAAGTTAGCTTCTTGTCGAAATAAAGCTTAGCTCAGCGTGGAGACTGGGAACAGGGGAAAGTGCCTCCCTGGCTTTCTGTCGTGGATGATGAGCTGCTGTATTTGCTTATTTCTGTTGATTTGGTGCTGCCAGGATGAGTCAAGTGAGCTCGCTGACTGGACGTCGGCAGCTGGATGTTGATGTTAACTAGTCAGGCAGAAGATGCTGAGAGATGCTCTTTTCGAACACACAGAGTGTCACTCAGTGATCGCAGAGCAGCGCAGTGCAGCTCACCTGGCCTGGAGAGGCAATCTGTTGTCATCAAGTGTGTTTATGTTCGATGGCGGCTCCGTCTGCTGCAGCCGTTCTGCGATGTTTACGTGTCCCAGCCTCTTGGTCTTTCTTCAGGTTTCCGAATGATGGAGCTCTTCGGGCTGGTGGAAAATCGCTACAGCAGCGTCTCCGGTGTCTCTATGGTGCCGGGCACCTTCAACACCTTCCCGTGTTTCCAGCTGCACAGTGACGCCTTCCTGGCACAGCCAACCAGGTACAGACTCTCTTCAGCGCTGTCGTCTCCCAGCACAGCAGAGCCGATTCAAGGCACCGAATCAAAACAAAAACCTTCTCAGGACACTTGACATGTAGAGCAGCTCTCCACCTATTAGTTTCGTTTGAAATGCAGAGAGACCCAGCACTCCCCTAAAAGCGAGCCCAGAGCTTCATTACAACAGCTGCAGAGAGGACTTGTAGCGATGAAAGCAACCCCACCTGACTTCTGAATGGGTTTAGAATCTGTGATCCACATTGTCATCACAGTATTTGTTACGAATATTCATCTGTGCATCGTGTATAAGAATGATAGAACTCTCTGACCTGCGGCTGTGCTACCTGAAAGTCACTCTGTCCTGGACACAATCTGATTAAAGTTAAATCAAGAACAAAGACTGGGATGATTGATTGTTTAAGTAAGAAGAAGTTCAGACCCATCCAGTTGAAGGCCTGAGCTCATCAGTCACATCACAGCCTTTAGTTTTACATGCACACAACATTTGGGGAGGCTGATTCATTCGCTCAGCTCCATCAGTCTGTAACGGCCTTTCGACTGGTTGTCCCCAAAAGACCATGAAAAACCATACAGAACGCTGCTGCCAGAGAAGCAGTCCTCTTCTTCAGTCTTTAGGCTAGTTTCCTGTGTAACCACAGAGGTTCGTGTTGCTCCTTTTCATGCTGTAGATGTTAGTTTGTCCTTCTGTGTGTGAAGAGAGCTGTTTGTGCTGACAGGTTCATCCATCCTGAAGGGCTGCCCTCTGACTACACCATCAGCCTGCTGTTCAGACTGCTGCCCAACACACCGGCGGAGCCCTTCGCCCTCTGGGAGATCCTCAACAAGAACAACGAGCCGCTGGTGGGAGTCATCCTGGACAGTGAGTCCCAGCCGTGTGTCCTTATCTAGTGACATCTGCAGCTGTGCTGTTGTGGGGACACTGACGTGAATCAGGAGGTTCGGAGACACACACGTGTACTCTGTGTGTCTTCTGCAGATGGAGGAAAAACTCTGACGTTCTTCAACAACGACTACAAGGGAGACTTCCAGACGGTCACCTTCGAGGGGCCCGAAATCCAAAAACTCTTCTACGGCAGCTTCCACAAGGTCCGAATCTCAGCTACTGGTCGATCATCTGACAGTGATGGACACACTGGAGAGCCGTTAATGTTCGTCGGCTTAGCTTAGCATCAACGTGGCTCCAGTGAACTCACGCAGCCTCAGGGAGCCCTTTCGGGCCGAGCGTCCGTGGCGTCCTGACAGCCAACTGTGGTCGAGTCGTCCCCCGAGCCTGAACCCGCCCACAGCCGTGTTGTGTGAGCGCCGATCCCTGATCTGCTGTGTGTGTGAGTGGCTGCACGCATAGTGGACTTTATGGTCCTGAAGCAGCAGCTCAATGTGACGTCGGTACTGATTTATGTGACAGTGGAACAGAGGATGCCTGCTGTCACGTCTTTACTGACTTCCAGAGGCTGACTGGGTCCCTGCGGGCCCAGTTTCTAGATAAA
>KV751393.1:341781-355112 GCA_001698575.1 Mola mola
TCCAGCACCCTGGAGTAGACCTTCCCAGGGAGGCTGAGGAGTGTGATCCCCCGTTAGTTGAAACACACCCTCTGGTCCCCCTTCTTGAAAAGGGGGGACAACCACACCTGTCTGCCACTCCAAAGACACAGTTACCGATGTCCACGCAATGTTGCAGAGGTGTGTCAACCATGACAGCCCTACAACATCCAGAGCCATGAGGAGCTTGTGACGAATCTCATCCACCCCCGGGGCACCGCTGCTGCGGAGTTGTTTGACAGCCCCGGCGACCTCGATCCCAGTGATGAGAGAGCCCAGCCCAAAGTCCTCCGGCTCTGCCTCCTCCTCGGAATGCGTGTTGGTGGGATTGAGGAGATCTTCTAAGTATTCCTTCCACCGCCAAACTATAGACTCAGTTGAGGTCAGCAACTCCCCTCCCACGCTGAAGACCGTGTCGACGGGGTTCCGCTTTCCCCTCCTGAGCCGCCCAACAGTTTGCCAGAATTTCTTCGGCGCCGACTGGAAGTCTTGTTCCATGGCTTCACCAAACTCCTCCCACACCCGGGTTTTTGTCTCAGTGACCACCCGAGCCGCAGATCGCTTGGCCTGCCGGTAACTGTCTGCTGCTCTTGCACAAGCTCCGGTTCCTTCCCCACCAGAGAGATAATTCCATGTTCCGATAGCCAGCGTCAGCAACCGGGGATCGGACCGCCAAGACCCCTGCCTTTGACTGCCACCCGATCCTCATAGCACCGGACCTCTATGGCTCCTCCTGTGGGTTGTTGGGCCCACATGAGGAGGGACCCATGTCTCCTTTTTGGGCTGAGCCCGACCGGACCCCATGGACAAATGCCCGGCCACCAGGTGCTCGCCTACGGACCCCTTCCCCAGGCCTGGCTCCAGGGCGGGGTCCGGGTATCCCTCCAAGCAGGGTACACAAGTCCTTGTTCTTCACCATCATAGAAGTCTTTTGAACCGCACTTTGTCTGGCCCCTCACCTAAGACCAATTTGCTTTGGGTGACCCTACCAGGGGCAAACAGCCCCTGACAACATAGCTCCTAGGATCATTAGGGCACCCAAACCAGTGGCTGAATTTGGCTACCAAAATTAATAAGTAATTATCATAGATAACTAATGATTATTAGAATAGTAAGATGTAATTTACATTAGATCACGTCGGGGCTCCAACCTTAAAGAAGATTTAATGAATCAGTCTCACGAAATCTACCAAACTGTGAATTTGGAATTATGTTTAATAATGAACTAAATAATTACAACCGACCTTCCCTCATCAACAGCTGGTTGGAGTCTTGACGGTGTCGAGGTTGGAAAAATTCACTCTTGTGCAACATTAAACACACAGCGTGTTTGTCCAAAAGTGTTTATTCAAGAATGAACACGAAATAAACACACAAAACCTCATGTAACAGAATTAACTGTGTGTGCGTGTGCGTGTGCGTGTGTGGGTGTGTATAAGAGAATCAAAATGGCGGCTGAGGCCAATGGATGTTGAACGAAGTCAAAATGGCCGAAAGCTGTGCGAGTGTCAGACCACATGTTCCTCTGTTACTGGGGGCGCAGACCGGTTGCTGGTTGAGATCCTGCATGTTAACACAGTGGTGTGTAGGTGTGAGGACATGGTCTCAGGTTCCAGGTTAGAAGGAAGATAGTTAGTTTCATGTTAGACCCTGAATCTGTGTCAGATGACAAACCTTAACTTAGAACTGTGGTTAATTCACTCATTAATAACCTGTTGACAGTTTCAACAATGCAAGACAAATATCTTCATCAATTCCTGAGCTGACGTGTCCAGGTCAACTTCACCAGTCCTTAAAGGGGAGAGATGTTCTCCTGGTGAAGTGGTTCCTGTTCGATGGAGAGTCTGAGTTGAGGCTCTTCTTGTTGTTCAGTCCTGGTTCTGGAGGAAACCGCTCGCTCCTTGGCTCTTTGCAGAGTTGGCAGATGTTAGCAGTTGTGCTGAACTCTTCAGTTACTCCTTCTGGTTAACCTGCATGTCTGGTTGCTTGTTGATTCCTCAGCAGGAGCTCTGTGGCTTCAGCTCCGAGGAGAGCAGGGAGAGAAGTGGATCGCTCTTTTATGCCCGTCCTTCCCAGATGTCTGGTGATCCATCAGTGAGCTATTTAGCACCAATTTGTTGGAGGTTGTAAACAAAACAGTTTTAAACTGCAAAGACCATCTTTGCTTCTGAAACAAACCAACTTCCACATGTGTGTGATTCTGGTAAGCGTCCAGATATTTTCTGGCGTTTGGCGGAGAAACCAGGAACACGTCCCTGATGAGACGTACCTGCATTATTTGGTGGGGTTGGTATGTCAGCAGCCAGAATTATGAATCTGCATTCAAAATGGCGTCTAACCAAAAGAAAAGTAAGTCAAATTCCTGTCACATTAACAAGATTTTAACTTTGAAGAGATTTTTAAGGCCACGCCCACCTTTGAGCCATCTCCACAGGTCATTGTGTTGTAACTGTAACTCAGCCTGTTGATTTGTCTCCATAGCTTGTCAAGTTCCTCCGTGGGGTTAATGATTCTGGTCCGGGTCTGGTTCAGGTTCGCCTCAAGCTTCTCTTTTTCTCTCAGCGAGTTTTTCTTTCTCCAGCATGGCTGAAATATCTGATGAGGACAAAAAAACTGCTTTGAGTTTGAGTTGAGCTGGTTTCAGCACCAGGATAGTTTTGTACGCCGACTTTCATGTGCAAAAAACATCCACGAGGATCAGGGCCAAGAAACAAGGGAGGACTATATGAAAAATGTATTTGAATTATGATTTTATTCAGAGTTTAAAATCATGACTTTTTTTTTAAATTCAAGAAAAAAAAAAAAAAAGTGTTTTGTAAAATTCTGAGAAAAAAGTCATAATTACATTATTTTCACATGGTCCTAATCCTCTTCCATAAGGAACATTCAAGTGCTGTATCCAATTGTATGAACTGCAGTATGGAACAATAGAATGCAAATACAGTTCTACACTCAGGAAAGTATGATAATATTCCACAATGCAAAGCAGTGTTGAGTTGTAGTACAAGTATGTACTGCATAGTGTGATAAAGGTAAAACTCTGAAACGTGGCTTCTGCTCCTGCACTTCTTATGTGGGAGGCTGCAGAACCATCAACACATCTGTTCCTGCAGAAGACAATTGATTTGAATTCAATTTGAAAAAATGAATTCTGACTTTAAACCCAAAATTTAAACCTATTCTGTTATAATTATCATTTTGGCATCACTTCATTTTTGCTGCCCGGACAATGTTGAGTCAGACAGAACTTTGTAGTTCTGAGATCCATTTTCCACCAAAATATCACCAACTGTGAACAGACCGGTTCTACAGGGTCAGATCATGAAAAACCTTCTCACAGCGCGTGAAGGTCCCAGCTGATATGAGAAAGGAAGTCCGGGGATGGACACGCGGCTCCTGTGCTCAGCTGAAAGACCGTTCGGAGCAAGTGATCCTGCAGAAACGAGGAACACCAGAACATGTTTGGAGAAGCTTTTAAAGAATAGATCTTTCCATCCCTCACTTGCTTAGTTTAAACTCAAGTGGCACCAAATTTAATTGCAATGTCCTGGTCTTGAGCAGAGCTCAGCGCACACACGTTCTCTATGATGGGTCCTCCTGCACTAAATCCAAACTGAAGAATGGATCATTGTTCAGGATTTCACCGGACATTCTCAGAGTGGCCCGGTGGAGGGTTAGGGTTAGGGTGGCTCCTCTTAGGTTCCTCTCCGTTCTTTAAGGCTCAGATCAGATGCTCGGACTTCTGGAAGAACAGATTCTGCTCTTCACTGTTTCCTGACGGTGGCAGCTTTTACACAGGAAGTAGCAGCAAGATAAACCATGATCAGTTCATGGTTTATACAATCTAAAAGTGCAGATAACAATACAGATAAGTGCAGCCACGCTGCTTTTAGTGTAGTTATTTATTTCTGGCCTGCTGTTAAATTACACTTCATCATCACTGGACTGTTTGGTGAATCAAAATAACAGATATTTCCAAAAACAATCTTTTTATGCCTTTAACTCCTCGTTTTGTAATAATATTCATAAGTTTTATTTGTATAGCACATTACATATATAAAAAATATAAAGGAGCTTATAAGGTAAAAGTCAAGTTTAAATCTATCCACAGAGTTTGTTGTCTTATATTTAGTTTCTTCCAAACCCTCGACGCATGAACACAGCAGACTGACTCACTGTGCTTTTACCATAATTCATCAATGGTTTTAAAAG
Organism: Mola mola; assembly: GCA_001698575.1. NCBI lineage: Eukaryota > Metazoa > Chordata > Actinopteri > Tetraodontiformes > Molidae > Mola > Mola mola. The sequence continues at coordinate 346,012 of KV751393.1, forward strand.
CACGTCAACATTAAACGAGCAGTTTGGAACATAGTCAGACATGCAGTCACAAAGGTGTAAATCGTATTCCCCTGCTCAAGAATTTAAGAATCACCTCGACGTTTAGGGTTGTTCTGGTGCAAGACGCTATCTCCACTTTTCAAAGCAAAGCTACCGTGTGCTGCAACAGTTATGATAGGAACAATAATGATAGAGAAAGTCATGTGGGTGGGAAGCAGCAGGGAGTCTTGAAACTCTGTGACCATATGAGATTCAAGCAGAAGTCTCTTCCCTCCTTTTGCAGAACACCAACATCTCAGACGTGTTCATGAAATTCCATTCATGACCTTAAAATCTCTAATGAAATTCAGCACCTGCTCACCTGCTCTGTCATCTTCTGATGTTTAAACTAGTCTACTATACGCTGCACAGTGGAAAGTTCTAACATTGGAGTAATTCAGCCACACACGTTTGAACCAGACGTGGATTCTGTGTTGTACATGTCCAAAGGTAACACCGTCAAGGTTCAGTGAAATTCTTTACTTGTGGTTCCTCTGGAGAGCTTCCTGTTTGCTGCCAGATCCAGCCCACTCTAGTCTTACATTTTGCCCTTTGATTGACTCACTACAGTTTTTTGGTTCACGTTTGCCATTATTGAGGGAGGGCAGCAAGAACTTTTGGAAAAGAGACAGAATTTATGTGCAACAAGAATCCTCAAAAAGACTGGAACAGCTGGTACGACAGGTGCATGTGTGCCACATGTTGGAGCCGCTCAGCATATGTGTTTATCACAGGTCCAGTGTTTGGACCCATTCCTGGCGTTTTTCCATTGTCCTTGCAGATCGATATATCCTCTGGACCTCTTTAACGGTTCTGTGTTCAGCCCTACGTACCAGAACCTGTAGAACAAACCACTGACATGCACAAAGAAGAAAGACGCGTCAACATGTCCTCTCGTTGAAAAAACATTTAGCCAGCATATCCGGATACGAGCGCTGCCATCTTGTACTGGTGCCATCATTTAGAGTGGGTGGCAACCGGGGTGCAGAGCCATGGGATTGAGTTCCCGCTCAATTATGAGCAGGTCAGCTGTTAATCATGAAATTTCAGCCCATTTTTGTAGCATCAAATAACTGATTACAGTTGTACTGATCAGAAAAATGGACACTTGAACTCACTGAGTCTCTGCGTGACACATCAGTGATTCAGAACCAAAATATACTCTCGAGAACATGGTTGACTTGACTAAAAGTGCATTAAAGGTGCAGTTTGTAGAATCTTCATAACGATAAATACTAAGATAAAGTTAGTGTGTAAACAACTTTAATGAAAAACCCCTAGTTGTTATGTAACTATAGAATAATACGTTTCAATTCAGATGGAGGCACAGACAGCGCCATCTTGCACCACCAAGTTACAACAGTCGCCGAGAGTATAAAAAGGCTTAAAACCACATTTGTGTACGTTGCAGTCTGCAGGTCATCCTATTAAAATGCGATGAAGAAGAAAGAGTGGGAGGAGTTTGTTAACCATATTACGTTACTCTAAACAGAGGATCAGTTTTATCCATCAGCAGCAGAAGAAGAGAAGGGCTGAATCCTGCTGTTGTTAAAGAAGAGAGGGAGGGGCCAGCGAGGCAGCGCTCTGTTGGTTGCATTCTACTATCTCACCACTAGATGCCACCAATTTTTACACTGCACCTTTAATTTAATTTTCTTGTACCTTAGTTTTCAATTTACTGAGTGTATTCATGATAATGACTCTGGTTTGGAAAGAAAATGTGATATATATTTCTCTATCTTTCATATATGTTGGTCTTGATCCATCCACCCATTTCCATTCATAAAACCACACGTTTGGTTCCTCTTTGTTTGACTGCAGACCGATCCAGGATTCTCTTTGTTTATTCAGCTCACGGACAAAGTCCTGATTATTTATGCACAACAGAGGACAATAATTAGTTAATTAGTAACATTTCTATGGTATTGGACTGTCTCAGAGGGAGAATTCCTCCATGGTGAGGTTGAAACGTTGCATATGAACAAACTTACTGGAACAAGTCTGACATTTATGGACACAGGCAGACGCTGTTCTTCTTCACTGGTTATTATCACCAGATCTGCTCCTCTCCTCTGACAGTCATTCCGGCTGTTTCTCCAGTTCCTCTTCTGTGTCGAAAACTCTTCCATCCTTCAAGAAAAGTTCAATGATCTACGATAATTTCATGACAAATCAACATTAGAAAAAGGAAATGTTAATACCACTGAGGTCACCGTCCGTCTGGCCTTATTGTCCCTGCGACTGATTCGGTCTGTCGTGAGTATCGTTCTGCTGTGCCATTGAAATATCCGTTGAAAAATGTGCCAACAGGGACGGGACGTTGATGTTGTTTCAGAGCAGATGAAGGAGAATCTAATTCTGAAGTAAAGGTCCCTTTCACTCTCTGGAGAAGTAAATGAGTCCAACAACGAGAGGGAGGCTCAGAATCAGAACAGCAACTATCACAAATGTCCTGTTGGCAGCAGAGAGAAACTTTCCAGTGTTTGTTCCTACGGAGGCAAGCAGAGAGCAGACTTTAACTGAAGACATCGTCAAGTAAACATGTAGCTGCTGTACGAGCATCAAGACCACTCCTAAAAAAATAATATTTGAGTTCTGATGTTAGTCTCTTTGTCATGATTTTAAATTCAGAATTACAACGTTTTTCTCAGATCAGAATTTTTCTCAATATTCAGAGAAAAAGTCATAGTTCTGATATTAAAGTTAGATTTCTGACTTTAATCTCAAAATTGTTGAATACCACAGAGAAACAAGCCAAAAAAACAAACTGTCAGAAAAAACTCAGACTTCTGAGGAAAAACAAAGGGTTTCTTGAAATTCAGTAAAAAACAAACGTCCGAATCCTGAGATTCAAATCAATTGACAGAGGAAGAAATGGAATAATTGTGGGATGTTGAACGAGAGGCGTTGGAGCTCCAGTGTTGTGTGGAAATCTGTTCCCCCGTCGGTGTGTGTTATGTTTTGTGTATTTGAGGGAGAAGAGTAAGTAAGGAGGATCTATGAGTCTTGTGCTTCATCCCTGGAATCATTGCAGAAGAATTCCACTGGTAAATGGTCATTTTCTAAACTGAGCTTCGTTCGTTCAGCTCATCCGAACCCACACAGACACTTGAGTTTTAGAAGGGAGACAGTAAATATAGCCAAGTACAAGAAACCTAAAACATACAAAGAGACTCATTTTCATATGTACTAATCAGCATCTTGTTGAACTCAGAACTTCATAAGTTAATGTTTAGAAGTCATTTATATCAATAAACATTAAACAACATTGCTGTCATGCTAACAAAAGGAACCATTCATGACTATATACTGTGAGTATTACACACTTTAGTGTATTTGGGCCTTTCTGATGGTTTCCTTTGCAGATTTTCAGTCTAAAAGTATAACATAATAAAGTAAATCCACAAGCTCGAGTGCAAATATTCTCGTCACTCACATCACAATTTCAAACATTCAGCGGGTTCAGAAATATTTTGTATTAAAAACAGGATGGGAAACATGCATATCTCCATCCTGTGTGGAAGCCTCAGCATTGCAGTCTGATGGTCTCCCCACTCTGTCTCCTCCCTCCTCTCCTTCGCTGCATCTCACATTGGCAGTCAAACGTGGGTCTTCATACATATTGGAAGACATTTTAAGGCTCGAGACATTTAATATCTCAGTTTCCTGCAGTGTTTGTCTGCTTTCTGAATCCTGAATTTAACGCTGTGTTGTGCTGATGCTGCAGCTGCTCTCAAACTTTCAGTTTCATCCGACAGGTAGTGGTAGCAGGAATACACACAGTTTCTAAAATCCTCACTAACAGCTGGGTTAAGGTACTTTTTTAGATAATGAATTCATAGACCATTGTTTATTTTTCTTGTGGGTCACTTTGGAAAGGTTTTTAATCAAAAAACAGTAAAACAGCAACATGCATGCATGAGAACTGATGAGTGTTTTTATCTTTCTGTGGGACAGAGGTGTGATACCTGATCTGAGAGTTGTTTTTACTCAAAACACGTCCTTGTGAAGTTCAGATCTGCTGCTGATAAACACACTGAAATGTCACTGATGCTGCTGTCGTTTGGAATAAGATGTACTTTTGTCCCCGGAAATGTGATGTACATGATCAAACACTGAACTTGAGAGAAGAGCAGAAAATCTACCACAATGTGCAGTGAAAGGTTTCAACAAATCCTGGTTTATTTATTTCACAGTACAACATGGAACTGAAGGATCAAAGTGATTTCAAAATTAAACTACCTGTCCACTCTCAGTTGTAACCTATATCACATCCAAACACATAACAAAAGAACATATTTGACCACTTAGCTTCACCCAAACATTAACAAAACTGTGCAGGAACGATTCAAACACAAGACCATAGCAGATCAGCTCATTTGGAATCCAGTTTTTTCTCACAGATCCAGTGTTTGGATTCACTGGCTTTGTTGTTCCATTTTCCATCTTGCAGATAAACATATCCTCTGGACCAGTCAGAAGCATTTATTTTCGCTTCCTTGTGCCAGAACCTGTGGAACAACAAGTGTGTTGTGGGTTAAAGCTGGACTGTGTATGCAGTTCTGACATATCAGCAAATTAATTCTAGACTGAAACACATCTTGAGCTTCCTACTTAGAATTAATAAGAAATAGATTCTTCATCACTCCAAACCCAAAACAACCAACATGTGTGCAACCTGCACCCAAAACAGTCCCGTCTATCTGTTATTATGTCCCCACAAATGTGGGGTATTATAATATCATTAGACCACCATTGCAGATCCTGGATGTCAAAACTTATTTGAAGCTGTGTGTTTATTTTTTGTACATTAGTAGATATCAGTGAGAACTGGAGTTTTTACATTTTCTGCATTTTCTCACATTTGGATGACAACCAGGTGACATTTTGATAAAAAAAATATGTAAATACCCCTCCCTGAACTGCCACCTTACCGTGGTGGAGGGGTTTGGGTGCCCAGATGATCCTAACAGCTATGTTGTCAAGGCCTGTTTGTCCCTGGCAGGGTCACGTAAGGAAAATTGGTCCAAGGTGAGGGGTCTGATACAGTGCAGTTCAGAAAGACTCCAGACTGGGGACTCCATTGTTCTACCGGGAGACGTCAATTCCCACCTGAACAATGACAGCGAGACCTGGAGGGGTGTGATTGGGAGGAATGACCTGCCCGAGTGGTGTTCAGTTATTGGATTTCTGTGCTAGTCGCAGTTTGTCCATAACTCACACCATGTTCAGCCATAAGAGTGTCCATAAGTGCACTTGGCACCAGGACACGCTAGGTCGACAGTCAACGATCGACTTTGTCGTCATATCAGTTGATCTGTGGCTGTATGTGCTGGACACTCGGGTGAAGAGAGGAGCAGAGCTGTCAACTGATCACCGCCTAGTGGTGAGTTGGATCAGATGGCGGGGGTGCCAGATAGACTGGACAGGCACAAGCGTATAGTGAAGGTCTGCTGAGAAACCTGTCAAAATGGTCTTCAACTCCCACCTCAGCAGCGCTTCAGCCACATCTCGGAGGTGGTGGAGGACTTGGACTCCGAGTGGGCCACCTTCCGTGTTAGTTATAGCGGTAAACCCAGAATCCGCTTGTGAACCCCAGATGTGAAAGGGGCCGTGAGGGGAACCTTCACCCCTTGCTTTCCTTCTTGTTCACTTGTTATAACCATGGATTCAGTATCAGTCATCTCTCATACATTATCGACACCGTTGGTTGGGTTGTTAGCAAGATTAAACAGAAACCATTTGATGGATTTCGATTAAACTGTCATCAAATGTGGCCAAACAAACACGGTCAGCATTCATTGCTGTACATATGTTATAGGGAATTTAGCTGCCTTGGTGGAGGTTTGCACTCTCTGAGTGCCTTCTAGTTTTGTGTTGTTTTGTTGTTTTGTGTTGTAAAAACGTGTGCAGCCTTTTGCTCACAGTTTCACAATCTGAGTGTCTTTGGGGGAGTTACTACTAATATAATCTGAAAATTTACTACTGATGCAACTGAGCATTTAAAACACCTTCACAATAAGAGCATGTAACTAGTGACACACTGGTTGACTTTTATTATGAAGCTATCACAGGAAATGGAATGTGTTTGTCAGTGAGTTTAGGCTTTGCCCCTGAATTTCATAAAAAATTTGTTTTCAAAACAAGAAGTCGTTTCCTGACAGCAAAACAAAGTAAATCAAAATAAATCAAAATTTCCACACAAACAAACACATGAAAATAGTTATTTCTGTATTTGTCATTATTTACATTTTGCATCCTATTATTGGACAGTTTAAGACAGTGTCTTCACTTTACCTCGGTGTGCAATTCTTTCAGGTACTTTTTAGGTTTGCTTATATTTTTCTACAGAATTATTTCTGGACCTCAGCTTCATTCCTAATACGGGAAACCTCGATGACTTTGAAGACTTAAAGAAATGTTTCAATTGAATTGAATTCAATTATTGACAAATAATGACCCCAATATTAGAAATAAATGATTCTCACGTGAGTTCTGGCGTTTTTCCGTCCACCCATTTCCAACGGACTTCCCATGCACTGGCTGAGTGCAGGCCGATCCAGGAAGATCCATTTTGATTCAGCTTATTGACAAATTCCTGAGCATTTTTTTTAAAGACAGGTCAGTATTTCTTTATATCTGTGGTGTGAATCCATATGTCAAAAGTATCAAATAATATTTCACAAGTGGCGCTAATCTTCTCTTTAACAACCCCATTTGCAACGAACTTACAACGCTGCGTGAAATGTAAATAGAAACAGAATATGATGATTTGCTAAACAATGAGCTATATTCAACTTAAATTAGCACAAAGACAACATATCAAATGTTGAAACGCATTCTGTTTGAAAAATATTTCCGCTCTCTTCATCAGCGTTTGAAACTGAGGACAGCTGCTGTGGAACGCTTCACGTTCCTGTGGATGTAGGAACTCTGAACGCTGTTGTCATGAGTTCCGAATATGGTTTGGCATCAGCATCGTGCGGAGCCTTCACAGCCATGCAGGTCACCCATGATGCCATGTGCACTGATGCACTCCTACACCATCACAGACGCTGGTTTTAACCCAGATAACCAGCCTAACGGTCCCTCTCCTCTTCAGCTGGAGGAAGTGGTGTCCGGGTCCAAACAGAAGTTTTTGACTCTGACTATCAGACCACAGGACAGGTTTCAGTTGACAGGACAAGACGGTGGCGTTGTTTCCCGTTTGCAAGGTGGAGTTGCAGCTATCGTTTTGGGATGTAGCGACAAACTGTGTACACAAATGATGGTTTTGGAAGTCTTCTTGTTCTTTTAGAGCTTTGTAGCATTTCCTAACTCTTGTAGTCACTGTGCCAACCCATTAGAAACGTGTTGCGTCAAATTGCCCACAATCAAAATGGCCGTATTGTTTTGAAAAAACTATGAGGTTTCACTATGTTCAATTAAATGTGGGGTTTCAATGTTTTGCAAAACATCACAGTCTGTTTTAATTTGTTGAAATGATTCTTCCGAAACGGGGTTGTCGTACTATGTTTGCCTGCTCTGGAACGTTTGACATACAAACAGACACTGACCTGTTCCATCTTGCTGGTTATTATCACCAGATCTGCTTGTCTGCTCTTACAGTCCTTCCTGCTCTCCATCCAGTTCTTTTTCTGTGTCGATTTGTAGTAGCAACTGTATTGAAACTTCTTCCATCCTTCAAGAAACAAATTACTGTCACAGATTTATTGTCACTTTAATAACACTTGAAAGTCGTCCTCACACTGCCTAGATTGGATTTAGGCTGTTCTTAAGACCAAATGTTGTGATTTCAGGGCTTCAAGCTTCCCCTTGTCACTTTCAGTCAATTTTCAGGGGCTGTCCAAGCTCGGGATCAGGCTTAAAGGTGGATATATGTCCGTGAAGGTTCTCAGTCATCCAGGTCATCTTAATCTCGGAGTGTTTAGTAGGAAGCAACTGGATAAAATAAGTCCAGTTGCTTCCTGCTAAAGGTGGAGTTTCACAGTCTGGAATGTGCCAAGATTGACTGAGCCATTGTAAAAGCTTTTTATAAGCCTTTCCCTCAAAAAATGTTCCAAAAATAATGGACAAACCTTGGTAAAGCCGAAAGAAGACGCTAACTGCAGTGTGAATCGCACTGCGCTTAGATGAGCCCTCATTTAACAACGAGAGAGAAATTGCGGTGAAGATGATCGGGGCCACTTTCTGACTGTAAACTGGGGATTCTGACTTTCGTCTAAAAAATCTGATAATTAGCTTCAGATGTGTCCCTAACTCACACTCATTTTTCACATGTGGCTGTATTACTTTACTGTTCAGTCATGATGGGTCAGCTCACCCTGCTTCTTACTTTTCGTGCTCCCCTGTGGATGATTTCCGTTCTCCGGTAACTCACAGTAACTGTTTTTCCGGTTGTCAGATCTGGTCCGCAGCTGCTCATGCAACTCCTGTTTTTCCAACATGACTGAAACATCTAAGAACATAAAGACAGGAGGTGGTGTCAAACCAAACCAGTCGGTCAGACTTTTGAATAATGAGAGAAAAGCAGGGCGCTCACAAAATTTGGACAGGACAGTGAGTCCAACCAGAAGCAGGACAATAATCACGACGAGGACCAGCACTGCTGCGCTGCGAGGCTTCCTCCACACGGCTGGAGGAGGCTTTGGATTCTGCGCTCCTGCGGAGGAAGCACACATTTGAGTATCAACATGTTCTGATGTCTGTTTTCCTCCTTTAGCTCCTCTTATCTAATCTAAAAATCTAATTTTCTAGCATTCCAGCAGCCTAGAGAGTATTGAACTTGTGCTCTTACTGCTGAGACACGTTCCTTCAAACCTTCAACCTTTTCTCTAAACCGTAGACACAAAACAAAGTTTTCAAACCACATTCACAAACCTCAGACAAACAGTTTAATGTTAGCTTGTGACACACACAGCAGTCACAGTGACAACCAGTGAGCAGAGGTGGACCACAGGTGTTACTTCACAACAATAAAAGTAAAAAGTTCCTTTTGTAAAGGAAATAATGAAAGAGGAGAGAAGTCGGCTTTTCCACGAATCTGACCTTCATCGGGTTGA
>KV751393.1:355129-378189 GCA_001698575.1 Mola mola
ATCTGTGGTTACTGTTCTCAGTCTTCTCCTCCTCATGGTCCACCAGCTCTCATGCTCATCTCCAGCCGTCTTTGAAATCAACTTTAAGAACCGGTTCCTGCTGGTTTCTTCACCCCCAACAGGTGTAAACTCTGATCCTGTTTAACGTCTGCTGCCTGTGGTGACCGTCGTGACCACACATCATGAGTGCATCACACGGCATAATGTCTTTACTTAAAAATATTGAAAATGAGACCGGAGGAATGACCAAAAAATTAGGCCACAAGCTATTTAGTTCACAGAATGAGCTTCAGTGTTTTAGCTATTGTGAAAACAAAGGATGCCACGATTCTCTTAAATCCTGATTGAAACGATTCACAATACAAAACATTTTTTTTCAAACTCATATTTAACACAAATTCTGAACGAAAACGTGACCTTTTTTCTTATTCTTGAAAAATGAAAGATTTAATTTTTGCTTACGAGGTAGAGAGGATATTAACTTTACAAACAATAATGCTTGGAATCGAGCATGAGACTCGTTTGGAAGCAATCTCCACGCCCCCCCCTCCCGGTTTGTGTTCTGTTGTTCTGCCCTCCTTTCAGGCAGTCTTTTTGACATGTTGCCATCGGCTTCCTGGTCCGAGTGGAGCGAGCTGTCAAAAGAGCTTAAAGCCAAGTCACAGTTTACAGCATTAGCACCATCAGCTGTGTAAAGACTCAGTTAACATATCAATCCAATGGCCGAGTCCAGTTTTGGTCGGCTCACAGTAAATGGTCACATCCCTCATGAAATCTGTCATATTAATCTTCTGTACCTCTGTCCTGTGAGGAACGATCACCCTGACGGTCCCGCAACACGTCGGCGCTCTCGTAGATGGCCACCAGTCGCTCCACCTTTTCTTCTCCGTCCTCACGGGCTCCTTTGCTGTATCTCACATTCACAGGCAAACGCGCCACTTCATAAATGTTGGATGACATCCTAAATATGTGAAACTGAGTGAGACTGGTTGTCTGCCAGCGGCTGCTCTGATGCTTCTGTTCATGCTTAACAGGGTTCATCAGTCAGAAAGTTCTCTTTATCTTTTATCTTTTAGCGTGACGGAGGGTATCTGATCTGTGGTTTGTCGGGATGCTCCAGCGCTCTCGGTGTTGATTAAAACATTGAGACGTCACATGAGATGGAAACACTAAAGAAAGGAGACGGTCCGTAAAAAAGGTCTGACGGGCTTCCATTGAGAAGAAGCTCACATCCTCTGTACAGTATGTTCAGAAAACAGACAAAAAAGGAAATAATCCACGAGGTTCATGCTATCAGCTGCCATTGCCTTCGCTGCTGCTGCTCAAAACTCATGAAATCAGCCCAAATGATCAGCAACGCCTGTCACTCACTTTCAGTACAAGTAGGAATGAATGCTAACTGAGCGTGCTCAGGCTGTAAAGAAACAGCCCATTGAGAGACATCCTGTGTTTTTATTGTTTTTGTTCCGCAAAAACCTTAACAGTCTCTTCTGAGTTTTCATATCTTTGTTGCGTAAAGTAGTAAAGCTTTGCACTGCTAGCTCAATTACACCAGCCGTCCCTGAGCTGGGGGACGCTGGAACACTTTTCTGTCCAAACCAAAGCCGGAGCAGCAGTCCTAAAGACGCCTGTAAATACAGGGACCACATCTGTGTCATGAAGGGAGAGGATCAGGTTTAAATCTACCGTCTCCCGTTGAATTAATCTCTTTTTTCTCTGTGAACTTCCTCGGAATGTTCCTGCTAACATGGAGCACATGCCTGCGGTGTTTCTGACTTTGACTGTACGGAAAAAACTGCTTCCTGTCACTGACGCCAGCTGTCAGTTTCTGAAGAGGGTTCTGTTTCCTGCTGCGTTCTGATGTTTATCAATTAAAAACTAGTTTGCAGTAGTGAATTTTTTCCAGCTTCAGTTGTTGTCTAAAGTAACAGGTGACTTGGCCGTTTTTATCTCAGTCGTCACAGCAAGTCAGTGTTGAACTGCTGATGTCAGCCAATCAGCAGCCTTCAGATTTTGGGGGCGTGTTGAAATCAGGGCTGGGCAACACATCGAATGGACTCTTTACACTCGTGGCTTGTTTGACGTGAGATTCAGTAAATACAGCGGTGCAGTGGTTAGCGCTGTCGCCTCACAGCAAGAAGGTCCTGGGTTCGATTCTCGGGTCAGGGCGTCTCTGTGTGGACTTTGCATGTTCTCCCTGTGTCTGCGTGGGTTCTCTCCGGGTTCTCCGGCTTCCTCCCACAGTCTAAAAACATGCAAAACCGGGGGGTTAGTAGGTTAATTGGTCACTCTAAATTGCCCGTAGGTGTGAATGTGAGTGTGGATGGTTGTTTGTCTCTATATGTCAGCCCTGCGATGAACTGACGACTTGTCTAGGGTGACCCCGCCTTCGCCCCAAGATGCTGAGATAGGCTCCACCCCGCGACCCCTAACAGTAAAAATGGATGGACTATAAGGCTAACTGTGACGTGAATGTTTCAAGGCGTCGGCATGAAATTGAAAAAAGAAAATCTCTCGTTCTGTTCTGAAGCCTCTCGCAGCAGACGACTCGCTGCCCCGCCCATCCAGGAAGCTCTCCTGTGTGTTTTTGTGTCAGGAGAGCCTGAGAGAAACAAACAGTGAAGAGCCAGTGTGAGTTTTTAGTGTTCGGGAACGGGTCCTGCGGTCCAGTCGGACGTCTCGGAGAAGTTATGTGTGAGAAGAACGTCGTCGGTGGCTTTTCCGCTTGTAAACAGTGTCACAAAATAGACGTCGTCTCGAGGAAACACTTCAAAAACTGCAGCTGACGCGAAAACACAACTTTCACAGCCTGTTTGTTTAACCGGCTCATAGGACTTAAATTAAGGGGACCAGGAAGGTGTGGGTAGGACAAATAATTACAGATAACGGGTCGGTTCCGGTACTGAGCTTCATGAGTGTGTGTGTGTGTGTGTGTGTGTGTGTGTGTGTGTGTGGGTGAAGGGGGCGGGGTTCAAAACTGGACCTGTGCAGGACTCTGACTATCCTGTGTCAGTGGTTTGGATTTGATTTAGAATATGGGCTGACATTAGTGAACTCATCACACTGGTGTCATTTTATGCATGAAAATGTTAAATGCACATTTATTTAGCGCTTGAGTGGAGATTTTGAAATATTGCATAACGGGACGTAGATTAAAAATATAAGATTAATGAATTCACTTTCTTTCCACATTAAAAATACAACAGGAAAGAAGTGAAAGGCTGATTCAGAGTCGCTGTCTCAGAAGTGACTTGACAAACGGCGACATCAGCACGAATTCTAAACCATTAAAAAAACACAAGTAATAATAATCAAAACTGAAAAAATAAATAAGAACACATAGTTATACACACATTTATGTTGTATAATTTACCTCGTATGCAGCCATGCATGTCCGATCTCTGTGTGCAGGGGCCGACCGGTCCAGTAGGGGAACCAGGTGTACCGGGACCTCAAGGATCCCAGGGCCCTCAGGGGCCGAGCGGCCGCTCCATCATCGGATCACCGGTACGACAAACTCGCTCGGTGTCGTCCGTGTTCCCCGTGCATCATTTAGAAATAGAACAGCTTGTCACGTCGCATGAAGAGAGTTTATTTACAGCCAGGCGTTCATAAATGTTTAGCTCTCCGTGTTGTGAAAATATGCTGATGTGGTGCATGAAGGAGCTGACGTTGTTAATGTGCAGGGGGCTCCAGGAGAGCGAGGACAAAAAGGTGACCCTGGACAACAAGGAGCACAGGTGGGTGAATAAATACTATCCTGGCAATGTGACGAGTGTGTCTCAGCTCTCACACAGGTCTGCTACTGTCAGATTTCTGGGACTAAAATGAACTTTTCGAAGCAAACAGCTTTCTTGGAATAATGGTGTCACTCGTAGTTCTGAATATGTTTGTTTGGAAACGCAGACGTGTTTTTATCGTCTGGAAGCTGCCATCAAACCTTGTAGTTTCAAGAAAAACCTGTTTTTACTTCCGGTTTGAACCAACCAGTGTCTTTCGTACAGATGCTCATTTTTTACATTTAGTCAAATTTTTCCTTAAAATGTTCTCCGAACTTTGAGAAAAAAAGTGTGAGTAAAATGTGATGCGGCTCCAGTCCTCCTCCTCCTCCGTAACCAGGCATGAACATTATCGTGTTGTTATTTGTTACGTCAGTGCTGTTGACCTCTGCTCTCCCGCCGTCTCAGGGGATCCCGGGCCGAGCTGGAGCTGCTGGTAGAGAAGGACCGCCCGGACCCAGAGTGAGTCTCTGACCCGACACGAGCCTTTCGGGCAGACGCAGACGACGACAGGCAGCACTTTAACTTGAACATCTGTGTGAATCTTCTCTGCCTGTCTTCATTCATAATTTGTATCAATGTTTTATTTTTCATTTTGAGTCCTGCAGTGTTTCTTGTTTTTCAGATTTTCTTGTTCTGTTTTTGATCCAGTTGATCCACTAGTACAACGCAAACTACTTTTGACTACTTTTACTTCTACAAGAAACGCAGATAATAATTTGTGTATCACGTTTCTCGTATCTCATGTTTTACTACCGTACTCTGCTTTTACTGTAAGAACAACCACGTCTGCTACTGGTGGAATTAACTCTTCTCGTTACTGTGTTCCGTGCTCAGGGACTGCCAGGCAAAGACGGGCCGCCGGGCCGACAGGGTCCTCCTGGAACCATCGTGAGTGTTCTGAAACTGTTTCCTTGGGTTTGAGCTGCGCCTGTAGAACACTGGAAACAGCAGCAGATACACATGTTTGTTCTGATCCTGCTTCTCTCTCCTCTGTCTTGTCTCCTCAGGGGACTCCAGGATCCCCAGGAGCCCCTGGGAACACAGGCCCTCCTGGGAAACATGGAGAACTGGGCCCACCGGTGAGTTTGGTTTGCTCCTGTAACAAAGGACAACCTTGTCCTTACGCCTCGCTGTCACCTGTTGTAAAAATAAAATCCAGCCTTAACAGCGTGTTTGTCAGTGGAATTAGCTGCACAGCAGACCCACGGTTTCAGTCCAAGGGCTCTCACACGTGTAGATCCGCTGGTTTTAACAGGAAAACAGAGGATGTGGAGGAGCAGCAGTGTTACACAAATATCCACTGAAGTTAGCCCCGTCCTGCCCTGCAGTACCACTTTTTGTCTCTAGAGGGCACAGTCTGGCAGCTCCCGTAGTTTCAGCTGAGGGACGTGTAAGACCATGTGACTATATGACTTCTTGTCATCTGATCAGGGTTTTTCAGTCGGTTTCAGTTCAAACTACTGGACTGACTTGACGGTCGTCACCAGGAGGAACCAGATCCGAAATGGAAACGTTGGTGTGCTAAAGTTTCCTGAAAATCTGTCCGGTAGTTTTGAGTTACATCCACGTTTAAAAGTTGATCACACTGTCCTTGTGTCACCGTGACGGTTTTCACCAAATGTCAACCAGATGTGTTTGTGACTCTCTGAGCTCTGTCGGTAACACACACACACACACACACACACACACACACACACACACACAGTAAACATATCATGAAGGGGAAAACATAAGCTCCTCCTCCACCGCGGTGGGGGAGGAGATTGACAGCTCCTGAATAAGAATCTAGTTTAAACTGTGAGGTTTGTTTCTCTACTGCTGAGGTCAGACAGTCGGGCTCGGCCTCTCCGTAACGGTTCTCCCTCCTCCTGATCATACACCCGTCCACAGTCACGGTCTGGCTGTTGCATCATGGGAGGAATGAGATCCTGTGGCAGGTGAAGCATCTGCAGCTTCTGTACTCAGATCTGAGACGTCTCATTCTGTCAGAATCAGAATCCGATTTAGTGGCCCAGTTTGTGCACACAAACCGTTAATTTGACTCCAGTTCAGCTTCGTTTTTTAATGTACAAAATACACAACATGAGATGAATTAAGACTGAATGAAGATAGAAGTGTGTGTCTGGTGCAGTGGAGGAGACGATTGGTGCAGTTATAGCGAGTGTGTGTTTCCAACAGTAGATACGATGAAGAGATGTTTAAATGTGCGTGTGAGGAAGAGAGTCGTCGCTCTGTGACGTCTACCAGAGGGAGGAGTTTAAACTGCAGAGATGGTACCTGCCCGTTTCCTCACCGACCGTGGACCGGTACAGGTCCTGGATGTGGGGCAGCTCGGCCCCGACGATCCTCGCTGCAGTCTGTTCCCGTCCTGTTTGGTGGCCGATCAGAACCAGACAGTGATGGAAGTGCAGAGGACAGACTGGATGATGGAGGTGTAGAAGGTGATCGGCGGCTCCTGAGGCAGGTTAAACTTCCTGAGCTGTCGTAGGAAGTCCAACCGCTGCTGGGCCTTCTTCCGGACAGTGTCCACGTGGGAGGTCCACTTCAGGTCCTGAGAAACTGTGGATCCCAGAAACCTGAAGGTGCTCACAGTAGACACTGTGTTGTTGAGGATGTTGAGCGGGGGTGTCGGGGGGTGCTTCTCCTGAAGTCCACTATCATCTCCACAGTTTTGAGCGGATTCAGCTCCAGGTGGTTCTGACTACACCAGTGGACCAGCTGTTCTACCTCCCGTCTGTATGCGGACTCGTCACTGTCCTGGATCAGACCGACGACTGTGGTGTCGTCCGCGTACTTGAGGAGTTTCGCTGAGGGTCCCCTGAGGTGCCGTCATTGGTGTAGAGGGAGAAGAGCAGCGGGGAGAGGACACAACCCTGGGGGGCGCCGGTGCTGATGATTCCCAGCCTGACCAGCTGCCTCCTGTCAGTCAGGAAGCTGCTGATCCACTGACAGGTGGATGCAGGCGCTGTGAGCTGGGTGAGCTTCCGGTGGAGGATTTCAGGGATGATGCCGAGCTGAAGTCCACAAACAGGATCCTCACGTACGTCTCCAGTTCAGTCCGACCTGTTTGCCCGATAGGCAAACTGCAGGGGGTCCAGCAGGGGTTCTGCGATGTCCTTCGGGTGGCTCAACACCAGTCTCTCAAAGGATTTCATGACCCAGAGGTCAGAGCTACGGGTCTGTACTCACTTCATCCTGTGATGGGGGGCTTCTTGGGGACTGGGATGATGGTGGAGCGCTTGAAGCAGGATGGCGCTTCACACAGCTCCAGACGGCTCAGCTGAGCGTAAAGTCGCAAACGTCTGCCAGACTCTCACCCTGTGTCCTCTTGTCTCCACTGCAGGGTCCTCCAGGAAGCAAAGGAGAGAGAGGTGAACGGGTGAGTGCCACACCGATCGCAGGTCAGTTCTTGTCGTGTTTGATGGGCAGGTGGAGGAAAGAGAGAAGACCAGTGGGAGTAAAGCAAACACAGCCATAAGCAATTTCCCAGAGGATGCTAATGCTTAGCATTTCCCTCAAAATGAATTCTGACATCCAACATGGCTGCCACCGCCCAGTTTGTTTATGTTCTTTTTTTATGATTTCACACTTACTCACCATTTTGAGTCATAAAAAACTCGGCGGGGGGGAATCAGAGTGTCATGCTTGGGTTGTTTACACGCCATCACATAAAAAAGTTAGAACAGTTTGAAGATGTTTCCTGCAGAATCGTCACGTCCCCAGATCGAGCTGGGCAGAGGTCAGAGGTCAGGGTCAGATCCGCAGTATGGACGACAGCTGCGACGCCAGTAAGCTTCATTTTGCTTTAATAAAAGGCAGAAATCTGTTTTTTCTAGGGTGACCTGCAGTCGACGGCGTCGGTTCAGGCCATCGCCAGGCAGGTGTGCGAGCAGCTGATTCAGAGTGAGTTCTTTCTCCGTTACAGGTTCTGGTTAGCATCTGAGGCCAGAGAACAGGTGGACCCTGTTGGGACTTTTGAGGGAAAATGTGTGTCCAGGGTGTAGATCCTGTTTTTTCTCTGACCTGCTGATGATGATTTGATGGGTCCACATGTTCTGTTCCCTCAATTTCACTTCACCACTTCTCCGGACGTCAGGCCACTTGGCGCGCTACAACTCCATCCTGAACCACGTACCCAGTCCGCCAGTTTCCATTCGCACGGTGCCAGGACCACCAGGAGAGCCCGGCAGAACGGGGCCTCCAGGCAACCAGGGAGAGCAGGGACCGCCAGGAAGACCTGGCTTCCCGGGACAGAATGGACAGAACGGGCTGCCGGGAGAGAGAGGTGCAGACCCACACTGATCCAAAACCAGCCACGAACCAGGACTGTCAGGTGACCCAGTGTGTGTGTGTGTGTGTGTGTGTGTGTGTGTGTGTGTGTGTGTGTGTGTGTCTGTGTCCAGGTGAGCTGGGAGAGAAGGGTGAGAAAGGATCTCCAGGTGTTGGAGTCCAAGGCCCCAGGGGACCTCCAGGACCGCCCGGTAATTATCGCTTCACTGACACGAGCTGGTCTGTTCTGTCCATCTGCCCCTCCTGACCTTTCTCCGCAACCTCCTCCCCCCGCCACAGGTGTTCAGGGGCAGGGCAGACCAGGCAGCCAGGGTCCTTCAGGCCGACCTGGAAATCCAGGAGCCCCCGGTCGGCCCGGGGTGCCTGGACCCGTCGGCTCCGCTGGGCCTCCTGGCTACTGTGACCCCAACTCATGTGTGGGCTACAATGTTGGAGGTACGTAGGGTGACGGCTATGACAGGACACCTGACTGATGCGGGGATCGGAAAGTGGCTGATTGGTACCGCCAGAACCCCGCTGACCACCACATGTGACACCAGTCTTCCCTGAATGTACCAGCTCATCTCACAAAGCTGGAACATCGTGGACTTTCATTCCTAAAGTTAAACTTTCATATATCCTCCATTCGTTACACTTAACATGAAATATTTCAAGCCTCTTTTTCCTTCAACATCATTGAAATTCTGACAGTTAACAAGCTGGAACCCACAAATTTTCATTAAAATACAGGATTATACCCAAACTAATATTTTTAGCTTTATTACACGGAATCATTGACACAAATAAAGATGGCCGACGTACGTCCGCTTTCTCCGACCGAACAAAAATAAAGGACGTTTCGTCTCGTCTTTATATCATCAGTAACTGATTAAAGCCAAACTGAGGACAAAAGTGACACTTAAACAACATCAGTGTCATAATAACCTGAAACGACAGAAACGTCTCTGGGAAACAAACATCCTACCTCGAGCTTTTAGTTTGGCCCGAGGGGCTTATGAGCGACCCCGCAGCCAGCCAGCAGGGGGCGATCAGGATGTTTGGGTATTTCTCATGTTGGCCATCTTTATATTCAGTCAATGGACAGGAAGTGTCCTGTCGCTGTAGCCACAGCTAATAGCTAATGTGGCTGCTGCAGTGGGAGTGAGCTTGAACAGAACCTGTTGTTATTTATTCCTCACCATATTTTTGTTGATTAGACTTGTGACATCATGGACGCAGCCACTTTCCCATCTTCACAGCTTGTAAAAGAGCAGAAATCAGCTCAGGTGTTTATCTCACTGGGCTGCTGCATCAAAGGCCTTTTGTGTGGAACGTCAACCGCGTTAAAGGGTCACTTCACCCAAATCAGATAAAGATTTATCAGAGCAAAATCAGCGTTTTAGCTTCACACACATGTTTTCTGCTGGAGACGTACAAATGTGTCAGGACAGGCTCAGCAGTGGTGACACTTAAATCTGCTGCGGACGGGATTTCACCTCAGTTTGTTTCACTGCCTGCAGACACGAAGCCAAACTTCTTATTCAGGGTCAAATTCTCCTGTTCGCACCTTTACTGGATATGTGTCATCGCAGTTTTAAATTTTTAAAACCATTTTGTGTGGCAGCATCTAGAGCGCGCTAGCCAGCAGTGGTTTGTTTGCTGGCAGGCAAATGGAAGTGGACATGAATTTATGCATTTATAACCCATTTATAGTAAATCAACTACATGAGAACACTTGTTAAAACAATAAAGGTTACCTGAGGCTGACGATTCAGCATGAATCAGTAGATACCAGATGCAACGACGCCCGTTCTTTGCTTCGCTTCAAATTTACTTCCAAAGATTTTCATGCCACGTTTCAACGGTCGTCTTGAAACTCAACTGCTGGATCCGAATTACACTAAAAATACCTTTGTGATTCACAAATACTGAATCCAGCTGATCGCTGTAATGACAGAACTCCAGGAGGTGACAGCTGCTGGAGGCGGGGTTACTGTGCGCCAACAGTTAGCTCCTGCTACATGCTAGGCTAAGCTAATTATCAGCTGTTCTTTGGCTTCAACCCAGACGGTGAATAAGATTACTTATTATTCAGCAACATTGCTGCGTTAATGTGATCGGAGACTCCACACACAGCTGAGATCCATCAGTCGCGATCGGAGGGGCAGTTTTTCTGACAGTAAGTGTCTTCCAAATAAAAAACAGTCCCTCTTCTGTCTGACTCATCTGCCCAACTTAAATCAGGATCCAACATTCACAGACTGGAGAAAACATGAAAAACGCTGAACGCTGAAGAACCGTAACACTTAATTTCACTGCTGCTTAATGCAACTTTCTCACATTCCTGTGAATTTAAAAAAATGCCAGATTTCAAGATTAGTTAAATTTCAATTTATTTTCAATTATAAAACCAGTTTAAAATGTATTTCAGGTGAAATTTGGAAGAATTCTGTCCTGGGAATCTCAATATGCAGAGATTTGATCAAAATTAGCCCTTCGGTCAGACTTATTTTTGGATAAAATCTTGACACTGTACATATGAGGTGTAAGTTAGAAACAGATTGCTCAAGTTGTGGCCGAGACTATTCCCAACCTTGAGCTTTGACCTTAAAAGCCCAAAAACTAATCAGTTAAGCCCTCTGCCAAAAACAACTCCCGGGGTGATCTGCAGCTGTGGGTGAGTAGAAATACTTTTATTGTGAAGTGGCCCTTCAAGCCGCCGGTGACATCATCGTTACGTCCGAGCGTGCGTGTGTTGTGCTTTTTCAGGGGGTCAGTGATCATCAGAGCTGCGATGAGACAAGAATCTAAAAGTAAAGTGTTTGATGGGTGTAAAGCGAGTGTAGAGAGAAAACCCTCCACCGCTCATCTCTCCCCTCCGACGCATGACTGTGTGGAGGTTAAAGGTCGCCGCCTGCCGCCTCACTCTCCCCATCACTGGTAAAATGCTACTTCCAGCCGGTACGCAGCCCCCGGGTGGGCGTGGCTTCACCCTCGACGCCACTTCCTGAAATGAAAGCGCTTTGGTGACGTTTTTCATTTCACTTGTGTTTCTTTAGCTCCATTTTCAGTTCGTTTGTGACTTTCACCTTTGTAGTTTTAAGTAATAACTTAAAAAAGTGTCCGTCCGTCTCAACAAGTCACATCACACACAGTTCGTTCAGACACACACAGAAAATCTGAAAATTGAGTTTTTCTTGTAACTTAAATCAAAAACACAAACTTCAATATGTCCTAGATTCCCATTTTACCTGAAGTGTGATATGATAAGGTGACGAATAGACACAAGTTTTTGAGATGCACTAATAGAGAATCTGTTGGGGACTATTTTTAGCTGCGGATGAATGCAGCTCGGCTCAGCTCTTGATGTGATTTTAATGGAGGAAAAGCCGACGTGGCATTTGTTGGATATTGTCAGACTTCCGTTTCCAAAATTGAAACCCTACCTCAGTTTTTTCATTTGAAAAATACAACCTGAAAACTTCTAAAATTCACACTTTGAACATAAATATAACAAATTTAGATAAGATTTCTCTCAATCAACTGGACATTTGGTGCTTATTTTCTGACTATCCCTCCCTCTAACTCTGCTGTCAGTCCTTTGGTGTCTCGCTCTCCTTCCTCTCTTTCTGCTTCCTTCCTGTCCCGCTCACCCAATCAAAAACCCAACGAACCAATCCAAACACACGGTGGTGGTCGGCCGTCTTTGTCTGGGGCTGTCACTGACCGTGTGCCTGTCCGGCTGGCGTCCTGGCTTGGTTGGCTACGTAGAGGGTGAAGATGTCACTGATGGCGGCGCTGTCCCCCCAGTCCAACTGCCGCCCAACGTCTTCCAGAACTACGGCGAGGTCGAGGAGGACGACCCGTACCGCTACTACCAGCCCAACTACCCGGCACCGCGACCCGTGAACCCCGACGACCCCACGCTGGCCCTGGATGACGTGGAACTGAGGTTAGCTGGCGTCTACCGCAGTGCCCGAAACGTGGAGGGAGAGGAGGAGGCCGTGGGGCCGAAGAGGAGGCTAAAGAGAGGAGCAAAGACGCCGTCGGGACTAATAAAGTGAGAGGAGGAGTCGGACGGATAAACAAGCGCCTGAGGATTTCTTACGGACTCCGTAAGAGGACGAGGGAGGGGTGTCAGGTTGGAACTATTTTAACTCATTTATGCTATTGAATCGACCCTTTGCTAAGCCACGCCCCTCAAATCATAGCGTAGCATCGACTAGCTCCAAGCAGAGTCATACGGTTTCTTTTAATTCATTAGATTGAGAATTAGTTACAACCTCCTTCCTGCAACCGAGGAGACCCTGAAAGGATACAAACATGTGCTCTCTTTTTAAAGGCACAGTACGCAGGATCCGTCCGTCCGCGTCTGTTCACGGTTGGCCCCACCCCCCCCCGGCCAAAGACACCACAACACGTTCGCTCACGTTGTTTGAAAGTCGTCCCAGGTGTGTGCATAACCTACTCTGCAAGCTGCACTATTGTGTACAAGTGTTGTACAAATGCTGATGCTTTAGCAAGCTAATTAGGCTAACTGCTAACACTTAGCTGTCCAACGTAGAACAGACCAACTCCAGCTCGTTCCTCCCTTCAGCCAACCCGTAATTCACTTTTGTTTTGATCACGTTCTGGTACCTGCCAGGTCACAACAGATTGATGATGTCGTGCTGCGCTGTTATTGGCTCGGGCGACTCCGACCGAGGCGGCACGGTGAGGACATGATGGATCAGAGCGCACGCCACATTAAAGATGACTTCATAATCCTGCATACTGGACCTTTCCCTCACACGTACTACATGCTAACAGCAGCTATGAACAAAGGGGCGTGGCTTTGTGCAGGGTCACTTTATTCCAAGAAGATATGTTCAAGTCGTTTGTTTTTCCTGATTTGTTTATTGTGTTTTTACTTTTGGGCAGAGCCGAACTGAACTTTATTGTTCTGTTGTTTCATTTTGTCGTCAAACTAGAGAGTCGGTCCCGTTTTCAGCTTTTAGTTTCATTGTTTGTTATATGCCAGGTTGTTTAAGTGCCTCAGAATTCTCTCAAATATCAGAATTTCACCACACGTGAAGCAGAGTCGGTCGGTGCCTCGACGTGCGCGTTCAGAAGCACTTTGTTTATGAGAGAAGCCCCATTTCCTGGTCTGTGGGGCTGGAACGTTTCGCAAAATAAGAGAGAAATGACTCCAGTATGGAGATTGTTCACGCGGGCCGATAAGCTGGAGGGTGAAGCCTTGGAGGCGTGACCTTTATCGGCGAGCTGCTCCCTCTCTGAGGCTTTCACAAAGACAAGTGAATTCATGGCGTGGATTGAGTCTGTGGATAAAGTGTGGCTGACCAATGACCAGGAATTCTCCTTAAAAGGAGCAGTTCATCGAAAAATGAAAATTCTGCCATCGTGCTGATGGAAAGTTGTTATAGTTTCATAGTAAAATCTTCCTCCTGAAACAATCAAATTGTTTGAAAATGTGAAAGAACAAGACGAAACGGCTCCGGACGACTCGTCCGACGTAATTCAGCCCTGCGGAGAAATAACGCTACTATCGCAGTGCTTCATACGACATGGAAGGATGTAGTTTTTAAACACGACTGTCCAGCTGGGGACATCCTGCATGTGTGAGAGCAGATCCCAGACTGACGTCACACGTTTCTCTAAACCAACCGCTAAGCTAAAAGTGTTAGCCTCTCTGCATTTAAGGTGGGGTTACGAGCCGGTACGCGCCGCCAGACGTGACCAACTCTGACCTCGGCGTCAAACTTCAGACGTTCAGGATCTCTGTAAACCAGGCGACCCTCCACCCGAATTCTGCCAACATACTGAACACACTGAACACTCAGGTGATGTTTACTTCCTGTGAACAAACAGGAAAACAGCCAGCTCAGACAGGAAGTGAAGTTCACAACAACAGGAATCCGAACCTCTCCAGCATCGCCGACCAAAAACTGCTAGTTCTTAAAAGTTCTGCATATTTCTCTTTGTTTCCTTTTCCATATAAAGATGCTGTTTGTCTTCTTGTACCAGCGTTACGATGCGTTTCTGTCGACTGAAAAATGATTTCTGTTTGCTTGTTTGTTTTGATCCGCCTCCCCCTGTGACATTAAACATCTGTTCCGGGACAAAACGCGCCAGCGGCCTCGAGGCTCGACAGCGCGGAGGAAATGAGTTTGAATCCAAGTTTACGTTGAGTTTGTTTCTCATCGGTTTGATTGTTACTCTAAAGGTTCGCCTCCTTTATTCGCCTGCTGGTCCTCTTTCAAACTGCACCATGAATTAAAGCACACGCGAAGCTTCCCCGGATGTCGTGCAAACCGTTTGAGTCCCAGAGGCCTTCAGGTGTGTGAGGGAAGAATCACATCAAGGAAGTAATTTATTTTTGACTCTGCCTTGATTTCTCAGAACAATAAAGCTCAAGTAAACCTGTGCTGTCGTCGGTGTGGAGTGATTTAGTCAGCAGGTGATGTCGCTGACGTCTGATTTAGCTTCCTGGGAACTTTCTGGCGTCACTGACAACAGAACTCGGTGAGTCAACCCAATGTCCCAAAGCCTGAAAGAGGTGGAGTTCTTAGCATTGGACCAATCACAAACATGACAAATATCAGATTTTCAAAACAAAAGTCAAACATATAATCCAGCCAATGAAGGAAGACCAGCTGGCTAAAGGAGAAAATGGGTAATGTAGTCAGTGAGATCCTCAGAGCCCGAGCAGATCCGACTGGAATGACACGAGTGTTTCTCTGTTTCTCAGTTACTGTGTTGAAGCGCATAAAAAAAACAGAAAAAGATTTTCTTTTCCTCCAAATCCAAGTTTAAACTATCAAAAAGCCTGTAACAATGTGAGGTCCTCACAATGTTTGTTAAAGTTTGGTTCTCACTTTGTCACAAGCACAAGATCACGGATACACACACACACTTACACTTCTCGTTCAGATTTATCTTAAAAGTTGTTAATTTAAGGATATGGATTTTCTTATCTGCCTTTAAAACTCGATAAGAGCTCTAACATCAATGGAAAGGAATTCAAATCAAATCAAATCAAATTTTATTTGTATAGCCCAAAATCACAATTTACACATTATCTCACTGGGCTTTGACAAACTGTACAGATGTGACATCCTCTGCCCTTAGACCCTCGAACCGGGTGAGGAAAAACTTAAAAAACCCTAAACAGGGAAAATAAGAAACCTCAGGAAGAGCCACAGAGGAGGGATCCTTCTTCCTAGGACGGACAGACGTGCAATAAATGTCACTTGTACAGAACACAAAAACATGATAACAACAGTTCATTTAGAATGTATAAAACATCCATGAGTCCCAGAGTCTGTGGATTCTATGAGTCCGGATGTATGGAAAGTCTAGTGATCCAGACGCAGGTGGACTCTGTTGGTCCAGGAGTCATTGTACTCCATGTAGGAAGATCTGGGTGTTGCTGAGTCCAAGAGTATGTAGAATCTGTAAATCCAGGGATATGTGAAGTGTAGTGGTCCAGAAGCAGGTGTAGTCTATTGATCCAGAAGCCATTGTGATCTGTGGGTCCCGATTTGCACTTGGAAATCCAGCCTAGGATCCAAGTCACAGGATCCAAGTCACAGGATCTCCTTTCCTAATGTGGCCAGGGGGCATCAGGCAGGACCACAGCAGCACCTCCCACCGCGACCTAGAAAAACCTGCAGGATGGTAAAGCACAACGACTCCGGGGAAGAAGTAAAGTTAGTGTAAGGATATGGACATTTACAGGAGCAGAGAAGGAGTCGGAGTCAGAGGGGGGAGAGAAGAAAGCTCAGTGAATCATGGAGTGTTCCCCCAGCAACCTAAGCCTATAGCAGCATAACTAAGGGCTAGATAGGCCAGCCTTAACTATAAGCTTTATCAAAAAGGAAGGTTTTAAGCCTACTCTTAAAATCAGAGAGTGTGTCTGCCTCCCGTACCAAGACTGGAAGATAGTTCCACAGGAGAGGAGCTTGATAGCTGAAAGCTCTGCCTCCCATTCTACTTTTGGAAATTCTTGGGATCACCAATAACCCTGCATCCTGGGAGCGTAAGGTTCTGGATGGGCGATAGGGTACTATGAGCTGTTCAAGATAAGATGGTGACTGACCATGAATAGCTTTGTAGGTGAGAACAAGGATTTTAAATTCTATTCTGAATTTAACTGGGAGCCAGTGCAGAGAAGCTAGTATGGGGGAAATATGGTCTCTGATATTAGTTCTGGTCAGTACACGTGCTGCTGCATTTTGGATTAACTGAAGAGTTTTTAAAATTTTGTTAGGGCAACCTGAAAATAAAGAATTACGGTAGTCCAGCCTGGAAGTAACAAACGCATGAACTAGTTTTTCTGCATCTTGTTGAGACAGGATGTGCTGGATTTTAGCAATGTTACGGAGGTGACAGAAGGCGGTCCTTGAAATCTGTTTAACATGTGATTTAAAAGACAGCTCCTGGTCAAAGATAACACCCAGGTTTCTGACAGTGGTGCTGGAGGCCAAGGCAATG
Organism: Mola mola; assembly: GCA_001698575.1. Classification (NCBI taxonomy): domain Eukaryota; kingdom Metazoa; phylum Chordata; class Actinopteri; order Tetraodontiformes; family Molidae; genus Mola; species Mola mola. The sequence continues at coordinate 371,674 of KV751393.1, forward strand.
CCATCCAGATTAACTATGTTGCTGGATAATGAGTCTCTAACGTGTTTAGGGCCCAGCACAATGACTTCAGTTTTGTCAGAGTTTAACATTAAAAAGTTATGAGACATCCAGTTTTTAATGTCCTTAAGACATGACTGTAGATTATCTAACTGATGGGTTTCATCTGGCTTCATTGATAAGTTTTTGGTTTCATTCAGTTTCGTAAACTCTGTTTCTTTCTCTTTTGGTCGATTGTGGGGACACCAACATGACAACCCACCTGCACTGTGGGGAGATGTCCCCACAGTGCAACCCATGAACGTAAAACAAAGATGGCGGACATGAAAGAAGCCAAAACATCTGGAAGGCTCCCTGGTGGCTGGCTGTGGTGTAGCTCATTACCTCCCCAGAGTTGAACGTCATGAAAACGATTAGTTCTGCACAGCCGACTCCAGGATGTTTTGGTCGTGAGGAGATGTGGGAGGCGTCTTTCTCAATGGAAAACTCTTATTTAAATGACATAAAAAACGTTTTCAGTTTGGCTGTTTCTCCCACCGTCAGAATCTCGGACCGGATGTGGTCAGTTTGCTTCCTTAGTCAAGCCGAGAAGAGTCCAGGAACTCAGTGAAACATACGTGCTGGAGGCTGAGAAGACCTTCTGATGTCTGTTCCAGCGTCTCTGTGTCGTCTGAAACATTCGGGGACAGAACTCGTCAGTTGGCTCCTCCCTCAGTGCCACAATGAGGTGCAATCAGGTCCAACCAGGTTTTACGGGAACATCGAACACTTTCAAGCAGCGTGAACCCACAGCGGTTGCGTTGACCTCTGGGCGAGCGTGTTTAGTCTGAGTCTCCATGCAGTCAGCGAGATGACCGAGGCGACCGAGGACGTTGCTCCTGTTTGTTTGGACTGGACCGGCTTCCTTCCCCTGCCCGCTCTCTACTTCCTGTTTCACTAAAAGAGACTTGATTCAACACATTCAAGCCGCCTTTGCCTTCATGCTGACGCTCTGCTGCCCTCATGAGGACAAAACGTGCACAGCGTTTTAGCCTGTTATCATCCTGACACCATCAGTCGGTTGAAGTTTGCTTGAATCAACCCAGATGATGCTTAACACATGGAGGATCCTCTCAGTGAAGATATTTTTAGGCTTTAACTCATTATTTATGTACATGACACAGAACAACGACCCTCCTCGATGAGATGCTGCCTGCAGGTTTATTCACGCTGCCACTGAGCTGGATTTTCACAGAAACAACCAGGCTCCGTTCACAACACAAAGGAAGTGCATCAGCTGTCGCAGAGCCAGAACAGGAAGCTGCATCGATATCTCAGGGAACCGTGGAAAAGAAGCAGAACGTTGACAGAGCTCTGGTGTTGCACCCACCGGACAAGCCCCGCCTCCTTCTTGATACAACCAGCTGTTTACACTGCCTTTATCGCAGACCTGGGACCAGTTCCTGGGATTGTTGCCGTTGCTTCAGGTCATCACAGTAGCCAGGCCGCTGACACCATAATGCCAGGAAACCCTTCCATAAAGCTGTTCAGTGTTCAGTGCTTGTTGCGTGTCTGACCAAACTTTATTTTTCACTCAGTATTGATTACGAGACAACGCTGATAAAGTTTCACAGTGTGAGAAGCAGTGGAACAGTGAAGTCGACCCATTTTCTCAAAACTTTAAAACTCAGTCTGACCTCTTTTGAAGGCTGTGGAGTCGCCCCCTGCTGGCCACTGAAAATAATACATGTGTGAGACACTGACGCTGGCTTCTGTGTGTCCACTTTAAAGGTCGTCCTCTGATGAAAACAGCGTTTGACCTGTGTTTTTATGTCCTACAACACACACCTATCATCATGGGGAGGATTCTTGCTATCAATCCACCAATCACAGCCTCCAAAAAAATGACAGCCCGCCTCTTCTACCTAGAAAACATAAGGAGCCGATCCTGATGACCTGTGGGGGCGGGGCTTAATGTTGTAGAAAGGAAACATTGTGATGCACCTTGTAGATGACCTTGTACCAGTAGTTCCGCCTCTTCCTCCTGTCGGTTCAAGCGTGTGGCTGAATTAGTCCGAAGTGAGAACTTGCCACAGAGCAGCGTGTAGTAGACTAGTTTCAATGTCAGAAGATGACAGGGCAGGTAAGCTCCGCCCCGCTCCGGCTTCAGGTGAGGGGAGGAGTGGAGATGGGGCGGGACTAAAGTAGCACATTCACAGAAGCAGAAAACCTCGAAGAGGAGCAGAACTTTGAGTCTCACTTTATTGCTGTGATGTAGACGTCAGGACACGGTGACATCAGCGATGGGTGTGGTCACAGGCAGCCCAATTCATCTTGGATACAATGAAACATGAAAAGGTGCTGAACAATACTGTAATAATAGCGTTAGGAGCCAGAGAATGTGAACGGGATGATGGGAACAAGAATAGAACCCCGGGAGAAGATTATGCAGTGCGGAGAACCAAGGTGAGCGTTAGTGGATAAAGGACGAACTACACGGTCTCTCACACAACAACGCCGGCTGAACAGGAAACAGAATGTTTTCAATGGTGCAAACAACAGAAACGGGACAACTGTTGAGTCACAGTCAGGCTAACTAACCCGGATGGTCCAGCAGATGGAGCCAACGGACTGCTCACTGCCATCATAACTCCCTTCCTTACTAAGGAAAGGAGTTATTTATCTACTTAGATTGTTTTCTTGTTTATTTACTCCACTTTTCATTTGAGCATAATGTTTTCCTCACCAAACTCCTTTCCAACGTGAGTCCAAAAGTCGTGACGTGTGAACCATCTGCAAGCAAACTTTCGTTTAACAGTCCAAAAGGATGCCGCATGCTAATGTGGCTAACGTAGCTAATGTGAAATACAGAGAAAACTGTAACAAAAAATGTGTTAAAAAACTCAGACTTTCTTCAGATTAAACCACATTTCCCATCAGCCCTGTTTTCACTGGCATGGCTCTCTGAGCTTTCCTGTGTTCGTCACATTAAACTGTCAGAATCGTGATTCATGTCCATTTGTGTTCCAGCTGTTGTCACCTTGTTCCATAACAGCATCACCAAATGATCTCAGCACACGTGGTCAAGTTCAGCTGAGGTCAGCCTCACTCTCCTCTGACCGCAAGTGAAATTGACCTGAAATCCGTAAAAACCACAGAACCTGCACATTCACACAGCAGACCGCAGCGTGCGATTGTTTCCCAGCACACAGATGTAGTCTCTAATCTGACACATGGCTACAAATCTGCCAAATCAAATTGGATTGGATCACATTCATGAGATGGAATCCATGTGACGGCTGCGACCCCGGCGAGCGGCGAGTCATGTGAAGCCAAGGTTTGATGAAACTTCTGTGATGTGAAGCTGTAAATCATCTGATGGTGGAACCGAGAAACGCTCAGATCAGCTACACAAGCGAACAGGCCTCCGACTGTGAGTGGTAATGTCGTTAGTTGGTACTTTCAGATGTTGGGCGGAAAGTCCACCAGCAGCGTGAGCACATCTGTGACTCCGGTGGCTTTGATTTGATGGCTGACGTTCAGGTTAAATGTCTGTAAAGTGCAAATGTTCACAGGATCGCTGAGGCGTCTTTGAACGCTCAGTCTTGAAGCACTTGTCACCGTTTTACTGCCACCAGTTTCCAAAGAATACTTCGCCAAATTTCTGATATTTTTTTTTTTTTAGCTCTGGCTAATGTTTCACTAACAAAAATCAATTATTTGTCACGGAAGAATTCGCCGGAGAAGTCAAAGGACCTCCTCCAATGAAAATCCAGTTTTTGACCTTGTTAATGTGTCCGTGTGGTGTTTTCATGTCCAACACACATCAAGACTGAAATTTGCATCAGCTTAATGAGGATTTCTGCTTTCAATCCACCAATCAGTGGTTCCCGCCTCTTCTAAGGAGAAAACATAAGGACCTTGTACCAGTAGCTCCACCTCTTCTTCCTGGGAATCCATGTCTGGTTCAAACATGTGTGGCTGAGTTAGTCCAGTGTTAGAAACTGCCAGCGTGCAGCATGTAGTAGACTAGTTTAAAAATCAGAAGGTGACAGAGAAGGTAAGCTCCGCCTCGCTGGCGTCCCCAAGTAGTAAAGACCTGCCAAATAACTGAGGGCATCTGCTGCCAAATAATGAGGACTGCCAAAGGCTGCAAGCCGCTTCTGCCAAATATTGTCCATGACTGCTACCAAATAAGGAGACCTACGAAAAAATGAGACCAGCTGCTGCTAAATAATGACACCCGCCAAAAACTGAGCACAGCTGCCGCCACTTACTGAGACCTGCCAAAAACTGAGCACGGCCGCTGCCACTTAATGAGACCTGCCAAAAACTGAGCACGGCCGCTGCCACTTAATGACACCTGCCAAAAACTGAGCACGGCCGCTGCCACTTAATGACACCTGCCAAAAACTGAGCACGGCCGCTGCCACTTGAGGACACCTGCCAAAAACTGAGCACAGCTGCCGCCACTTAATGAGACCTGCCAAAAACTGAGCATAGCTGCTAAGGTTGGGTATTATTTGAATTTTATTGATTCTCATTTTGACTCAAATTCTTATTTTTGATTTCGATATCAGTTTTAAGCAATTCTCGATTCCAATTCTTTGAGGGTCAGGGTCAAAAAATGTCATGTGCTTACTCATATTTAAACATATTCACACAACAGTTTAAAGAACCTATAAAAGTTACATTCAACTTAATTTGTTTGCTGTTATTAATTTTATGTTTCAATCATAATCTGCTCTTTGTTCACTAATCCAATAAAACGTGAGTCTCCTTCAACAACAGGCTGATAGTACGACTGTGGTGAAACACAGTGAACGTGAAGAAGCGGCAGCTGTTAGCAGCTAATTTGCAGTCCAGCACTGTTTGAAAATTCCGGCTTCTCCAGACAGAGGCGGAGTCTCTATGCTGTTTTATCTGCTGCTGCTGAAAGTGAAGGTTCATCCTGAAGCACATCTGTTGCCACACAGACACAGAGCAGGAAAACACCAACACTGACATTCAGTCTGCACTCACCGCCACATTCTGACAGACAGACGGAGAATATCATCATTCTGAGTTCCAGTTCGTCATCCGCTAACAGTTTAGCTCTCGTCTAATTAAGGAAAGCTAAAATGTGTCGCAGAGGTGCTGCTGTTAGCTGAGCCAGGAGGACAACTGAGTAGGACAGAAGCCGGCGCAACACATCAAACACAGTGCACTTGTTGATCGTTACACTGCGCACCTGTGCCAAGGTGTTTGGCCACGTTTGAAGTGCAGAAAATACATTTGTGACAGGTGTTGCACTGCGACGAATCCGATTCGACATCTCTTTAACTAAATGAAGCCACACTTGAAAGTGTTCTGGTCATGACAGCGTTCATTTTGGAAACCAAAATTAAAAATTCTGAATGATTCCGATGGAATTAAACCTTTGGAACTGGGTTCCGATACCAATCTGCCGTCTGCCGCCAAATACTCAGACCAGCTGCTTCCTAATACGACACAATATCAAGTACGTAGTACTTTGGGTTTTCCCAACTAAGTGATTAGTGAAATACCTCCACTAATCAGAGCTGGAAGCAACAGTCAAGTATTCATGGACAATATGGCTGATTTTTTTGTTCCTTTTAGAGGCAAATTAGTCATTTTTTTCTCTTCATGATATTTTTTTTTTTTTATTTTGCATAGTTTGACATGTCACAGTGGAATGTTTGAACCCTCTGTAACACAAAATACAAATTTCATCGCTAAGTAGAAACCTCTCCGTGTCTTTCTTACATTACCATCCATCAACCACAATTTATACCAACTATTTTATTTTTGACGCTTGTTGGGTTAAAAACAAATAAGTTAAAGGAAGAGTTCAGCCAAAAACAAAAATTCTGTCATAGTCGACTGGCTTCAAACGAACCACCTGAAATGAAACACACTCTTGTCAAACCTTGGAATAATATATATATTTTTCAGAATCCTCAAATCTCTGTGCAGGTGTTAAGTAAAATCGAACTACCTGCAAAGATGGGAGGAAGCTTTTGGATTTCACTGACGCAGATTTCCTCGCTCATTCGTAGCTTTAGAAACACTCATCTGTGTGTAAATGAGCCGGGCGTTATTTGTTCAGAGCAGGTGAAGCATCGAATAAACACAAAAACACAGGGACGAGGCAGCCGAGCAGAAAGCACCAAAGGAAGGCATGTAAACAAGTCAGGACGATCTACCTCACAAAATCTGATACACACTGCGTGTGTGTGAATAATGAATCCTGGGTTCATCTGAGTGCAGATGGATCCAGACAGCACGTCGTTCTCGTCCTCCTCATGATGAATTAACTATCACCAGACTGAGCCAGGTGATTCAATAAGAGCCCCAACAATGAAGAAGAAGAGCCAAGCAGGTGACTCGACTGGAACCTGCAGGAGAACGATTAAACGTCGCTGGGGAAGAAAGATACCTACAGGCTGACTGGAGGGTTTGTTCTTGTTTCTACGGAAGAGTCACAGGTTACAGCTGCAGACTCCACTCCAGCCTCCAAATTTCATGGAATTCTGGCTG
>KV751393.1:393256-420037 GCA_001698575.1 Mola mola
CATTTAAACCCTGTTCCAAACCCTCGTTTAGCCAGAGAGGCGTCCCGAGCTGCCCGGTTCCATCTCTCATCGGTGTCCGCTCGTCTCCTCGTCAGGACGCTGCCTTGCTCAACAGAATGTCAGATGTGTTTTTATGGCCAAGCAGGCGATTCTCTTCTTTTTTGGTCTGTTTTTCGAGATTTTGCCAGCTGGTTCACAGTTGGAATCTGTTTTCTCCGAACGTGCGTTGTTTACGTGTTTGTGTGTGACAGCACGTGAAGCTCAGCTGCTGCTGCCAATGAACAGGTCAACGGCACACTGCCGGGCACGCGGCGAGCCTTCGCAACGTCCCCGGGTAGACCCCACGGGAGTCTGAACTGGAACAAAATGGCAAATATGGATGTATATGTTGGGCTGGGACAGGTTTCACTGCACCCACAACTGTCGTCACCATTACGTGCCACTGTGGCAGTCCGAACTCCAACTAGCCGTGGCAGATCATATTTAACAGTGGCAGATAGGTGTGGAAGATGTGAGCTTGCAGTGGGCGATCATAGTTAACAGCGGCAGATAGGTGTGAGGATGTGGGCTAGCCGTGGCAGATGATGTCATATAGTGTCTGATCATAATTAACAGTGGCAGATAAGTGTGGCTGATGATAGCGTACAGTGGCCGATGAAAGTTAACAGTGGCAGATAGGTTTGGGGATGTGAGCTAGCTGCGGCAGGTGATAGCACTGGCAGAACAGGTTTGCCTGGTGATTCTGCGTTTTTCTGTTTACTGTTAATATTTTGGGATCAATCAAATATTTGTGGGTAGCGTGAACAGTTTTTCAATTGATTCTTTACAGAAAAGACATTGTGTTTTCACTTTATAAAATACATAAAGAGTGAATTTCTTGCCACACAGGATTGTAGAAAAACGTGTTGTCTTAGTCTGTAAACAGCCATACATCCAACATCTCCTGTACATTTGGTGATGATGCCCTGAAACACTAAATCATTTGATAATGTTGTAATAATATCAATTTTGTGCATTTAAACTAGAAGACTGTGACACTTGTCAGTGTTTTCTAAAATAAGGGTTACCCTAACCTAATAAAATAAGCAAATTACTGGTATTTAATTGCTGGAATTCATTTTTAGCTGATTTTAGATTTTAACTTAAAACTTTAAGACACATTTTGACTAACTTTTGGCTTTCTGAGCTCATTTCTTGGCTTAATTACACAATGTGATATCTAGAGCATCAATTAGATTAAGAATTCAATCAATTTTAATGACCATATTTTCAAGTGTTAAGAATAAATGTTTGGGTCACCTGAACCCAAAGGCATGCTCACATTTCTTACTGAGATAAGTGTTTATTTCCTAAATGTAGGACATTCAGAGAAACACAACTCAGTTATGAGCTATACCTAAAATACCTGTGGGATGTGTTCATCGCACCGCTGCGGTTTGTTCCGTCTCTGCTGCCAGGTCAGATCAGGTCACCTGGCACTCCGTTCCTCTTCAATTCCCACACCAGCTTTGGCACAAGCTAGTGGGAATAAGCATTGCACACTAAATGATATTATTAACAATAACAAATGACCTGTGTCCAACATCAAATTCTACTTATTTTTAATTTAACAGTGAACACAATGTGATCACAAAGCTGCATTTCTGCAACACGTCTATTACTGCAGCAACATTATACCTATATATCACTGCCAGATTATAAAATTGAATGGCAGGAAACAAACAAGCGGTGAAACAGGTGAACAAATGTGTTTTATTGATTCCGCCTCTCCTCAGGCCGGGAGGACCCCTAAGAAAAATGTCCAAAAGGCGATTTTTATTTGAAGGAATGATAAAAATCTATGTTCAAAGCAGATGGCAAGTTCCCTTTCTTTGTTTAACCCGGTTAGGAAGTACATTTTCCTTTTAACGTCTCGTCACACTCCCGTCCTAACAAGGTTTGTCGTTTCTGATTATTTGACACATATATGAGAAGAAAAAGGAATTGAAGCTTCTCTTATGGTTTTGGGCTGATTGAATTAGCCTCATCCTGCCATCCTGCTGCTGTCCAAATATAGGAATCGTAAAAATCTGGAGCTCCCTGCATCCCTCTGTCACACACACTCGGCATTAGTAGGAAATGTGAGTGTCTTGGTGGAGGCGCTCTCGGAGACGGAGAAACTAGCCGAAGGATTTCTGTTCCAGCAGTCCAAATTCAGGCCGGACATATGGACGAAGGAGGCGCTCTAAAGAATCTCCCAGCATGATGAAACAGTAGCTGTGACATCATGTCTTTGACCACAGGCGTAAAAGGAAACGCCACGCAAATTTACACATGACCACACCCACACCCACACATGGTCATGTCACAGGTGACAGCTGCCACAATAATTATGATAATTATAACATTGTTTTTGTTGGGGGCGCGAAAGGAAAACATGAAAGCCAAAACATCTGGATGGCCCCTGGTGGCTGGCTGCAGTATAGATCGAAGCGCCTCTCCCTCCATGTTAGCGAATGGGCCACTCAAAACACACGTCATATATGTAAACAGAAATGGAACCTCATGGTTGACAGCTGCTCTCTGCTCGCGCTTCTTGATCACCACGCCACAGAGTTTGGCTCCAAATAACATCACATAGCCTATACTAAAGTATAAACATCAGGACTCGGCATCGGCAAATATACGATATTTAAAAAATGTTGATGGGGACATTCCTGGCAGTAACATTTCGAGCTTAGTTGGTGGCAAAATGAGCTCTGACTCTCCGTCAGCCCCTGTGATGTTGAGTTGTGTAGCCGTGACAAGTTCATCAGTCTCGGCGACTGAACTCTGTACTGGGCTAATTTAAAAACAAAAAAGTTTTAGTGCCTAAAACTGGGAAGTAGATTAGTTTGAAGAATATCTGTCTGGGCTTATAAGTCTCACTTTTAAGCTTTGAGAACCTGATATTTTCAGGTGTTTAAAAGCTTTAAAGTCCAAATTTCTGCACCGAGGCCTGCAAGCGTGGCTGCGGTTGACGCGGCGGAACGGGTTGTTGAAAGTCCATTCACAGAATTTTAACTGACATATGTAGGATGTAATGGCATGAGCATGTCAGACTAATAATAAAATGAAAATAATGTGATTGTGTTTGGTTGTCAGCCTATTTCCAGAGAAACAGGAAAACGTCCAAAACCTTCCTAAATCCAGTCACAGACTTGCAGAAATCGATGTGTAGGACTGCATGTTTCTCCATAAAGTACACTCTCTGAGTCTGAATGCCTTAAGCAATAATTTGTAATTGAAAAGGTGCTTGTTTGCCCCCTGCGATACCCCGGACATTACCCACTCTGATCACAAGCCTGCTGCTACCGGGGCCACACGGCAGCCAGCGTGCCGAACGCGATACTCCCCGACGGAGGCCGGCTCGTCAGTGTCAGCCGCAGCCACCGAAGATGTTGCTCTCCTCACCAAACTGTCCCTTTCTGCCTTTTGGGGAAGGAAATTTGTTGTGAAGACTAAAATACAATCAGACCGAAAACCGATGCTGCTGCAGTTTGATCTAAGTTCATGAGGGCGGCGGGTTCCCGGGGTGACGGGATTAAATATGAGCGTGTGGACGCACAGCTGCTGGTCTCTGCTCCCTCACACCTCAAACCTTCAGAAAATAAATCACAGGTTGCTTCTATGGCCATAAATTAAATCCTGGCCTATTATTTGGACCTGTACACACTAGCTTTATTTTTAGATTATTTTGGTGTTTGTGTTTTCAACCTGTCTGACTGTAAAACTCCCTGATTGACTCCGGAGCCCCCAACAGGAGCACAGCTGGTTCAGCAAGCGGCACCACCAAGTACCTCAAAGCGTGCAAGCGTAGAACTCAGAATCTGCTGTTGGTTCAGTCCCTGTGTTACATATTACTTGGACGGGGATCGAGGGTAGCGGGTTGGGTAAACCAGTGATCCTGTGTTGTAGTCAGCTACCTGAGGTCACATTATGATGTGTTCAGGTCAGCTCAGTCAAAGGTAAATAAAATGTCATCGTGAGGTGTTCAAATGTCATGACAAGAAACAGAAACTGCAGTTTTGGTGAGAAACTTGGATAAATATAGTTTTTTGGGTAAGAAATGAATTTGTTTTCGAGCGATATGAAGGTGATATTATTGATTGAACAGTTTTCTGTTCATGAGCACTCTGAAAGACCGCGTTCCAGGGAAATTCTTTGTTTGACCTCGTTAACGTGACCATGTGGGTTTTTTATGTCCTATGACACCCATCTTGACTAAAATAAGCATCACTGTCACGGCTGAGCAGTTCTGCTTTCAGTCCAAAACACTGACAGCCCCGCTGAGGAGCCAATCTGGGGGCGGGGCTTAACGTTGTAGCACGGAATTGTGATGCACCTTGTATCAGTAGCTCCTCCTCTTCTTCCTGTGACTCTGTGTCTGGTTCGACTGTGCGTGGCTGAATTACTCCAGTGGTAGAACTTCCCTCTGTGCAGCGTATAGTAGTAAAAGTCAAAAGGCTGCAGGCGAGGGGCGGGGCTAAAGTGGCACATCCCCAAAACCAGGCAAAAAATACTGAAATATGTAATTTCACAAAACAGAGTTCAGATTTTTAAGGTTTAATCAGTAGCTGTAAGAATTTAAGGACTTTATCGTGCTGCCACAGTTCCCTTGAGCAAAGTGCAGAATAGAATTGCCAGACAGGGCCGTGACATTTTCCATCTGAGTTGTAGTTCTGGTCTGTGAGGTCTGAGGAGTTGACTACCTTTGCTCGGCTTGGTTGAGGCGCTATCGCCCTGGGTTCAGTGTTTCACCTGCTGAAATCACCATGGCAACACTGACCAGGTGTTTCCCACCTGATCAGCTCATGTTGAGCTTTAATGTCTGTCAGCAGAATCAGCGTTTGACGTTCAGCCACCGTATTTAGGCTTCGTTCAGAAACACCCAGCAAAGGCGGCCAGTACGGTCGAGATTGCACAACCTGCTGCGCTTCACATCGTGGTTCAGATGGTAGAACGGCCGTCCTGGTTCAATCTCAAACCCTGCATTAATATATCAACATGTCCTTGAGCAAGGCATTGAACCCGTCAGCGTATGAGCGCGTGTGTGAATGGTTAACGCTCCAGATGAGCAGGTAGCGACGGCCACCAGTGTATGAATGTGTGAATGTGAAACTTGACGTGTAAAAGTGTTCTGAGTGGTAAAAATGACCAGTAAAGTGCTATATAAATGCAGGACATTTACGTCTGTCTTTGTGACTTCATGCGACGTGGTTGTTACAGGAGCTGAGTCAGGATGAACGCAGTCCTGGTGCCGAGTGTTCTGAGTCACGCCCCTGCTGTTGGCTACCTGACGTTCTCATTAATACACCACACCAGCGCTGAGCGCCGTTAAAGCCCGCAGGAGACGTCCAAGTTCTGTCGGACAGAGGGAGGGAACGCTCCTCAAAAACTGTCAACCATTACCCGATGCTTTAGATAAAATTCCTAATAGTTCCAGGTTGGAAGGAAGATATTTGGCTGCATGCAAAAACCTGAGTCTGTGTCAGCTGACAAACCTTAACTTAGAACTGTGGTTAATTCACTCATTAATAACCTGTTGACAGTTTCAACAATGCAAGACAAATATTTTCATCAATTCCTGAGCTGATGTGTCCAGGTCAACTTCACCAGTCCTTAAAGGGGAGAGATGTTCTCCTGGTGAAGTGGTTCCTGTTCAATGGAGAGTCTGAGTTGAGGCTCTTCTTGTTGTTCAGTCCTGGTTCTGGAGGAAACCGCTCGCTCCTTTGCTCCTTGCAGAGTTGGCAGATGTTAGCAGTTGTGCTGAACTCTTCACTGACTCCTTCTGGTTAACCTGCATGTCTGGTTGCTTGTTGAGTCCTCAGCAGGAGCTCTGTGGCTCCAGCTCCGAGGAGAGCAGGGAGAGAAGAGCTCTGTGCCCGTCCCAGATGTCTGTAGATTTGGTTCCATCACTGAGCTATTTAGCTGTGAATAGTTGGGGGCTGGGAGGGTCACTCAGTTGTGGGGCCCAACAGAGAGGGTATGACCCGATGGAACGCGATGCTTGCTTCAGACTCTCAGGGAGGTACACCTGACTCGTAGGTTCCCCCACTTTTTAATGTGGCAGGGAACGCAGTGTTTTGGAGATGAGGTGTAACCCACAGGTCTACAAAGGGCTTGTGCCGTCCTGCCAATCCCTCTGCCAGCTCACGGCTACAAAAGGAAGTGAACGTCTGTCTTCACCAGTCGCAGTACCAGATTCGTTTGAAATTCAGCAGCCATTCCCCCTCTTTTACCAGCCAGACCAATTTGATGTAACTTTTCTATGGTTTTGTTTTTTTGCTTTGGTTTCTGACTGCTTGGTGTTTTGCCAGAAATGACAGACTTGCCGGTGAAACAGTTGCCAAAGCAAACCAGTTTGGCTGGTAATAACAAACGTTGTGCCCAATGGAATTTATTCAGTTGCCTCAAAAACCAAATTACTGAAAACACTTTCCACAACTTAGTGTTTGTGTGACTGGAGCTGGCCAATAAAATGTATTGATTAAAAACAAATCAAAAGCACTGTGACCGAGATATCGCCACAACCTCAAGCCTTCTGTAGACTGAGCCGAGCTTGAACGGTGGAGTAACGTGGTGACGACGATCTGCAGTGTGGCTGATGATCCTGAACATGGTCTTGTCGCCACCGTTGTGCTCCTCAGTCTCCCAGGTTTTGCTGCGAACATAAACCAACCGCATCTCTTTTTTGGCACTGATGTGTATCATGTTTACCAGCGTGGAGGTGAAGCCCCGCCCCCTCACACGACCTCTGTGATCCCATTTCAACTGTGTGACACACGTGTCCATTTCAGAGAGAATTTAGCAAGTTTAGTTTCCTGCAAAACAGTTTTCATGATATAAAACAGGTGAAAAGCTCCACGAGTCTGGTCGTGGACCGACCGCCAGTTTTTTAGGGTCAAACAAGACACCTTCATCTGTGGACTGTTTGGTACCTCAACTTTCTAGTATTTCTTTAGTTGCACATTATCTTTTTTTTCTTTTTTTTGGCATTTGGTCACAAACAACACGAGTGGACGTATTGTCATTTCGACCTGATAAGGTGCAGTCAAATCATCCAGCCGAATTTACAAGAACACAAACATCTGAACAGAACTTTTTGGCAACTCATCCAACAGTTCAATCAGACTTACGGACACATTTCAAACTAAATATCTGAATTTATTTCCTGGTTCTGCCTTTGGTTATTTTACATAAGCAGCAGGATGATATCATGTTACAAAGAAGCTGAGCGGATTCTTTAACATTAAACTCCTGGTTTCGGCTTCTCAAATGTCAACTTATGGGTTTGTTTTTCTATGATCTTGTATCTTTTGGTTTTGCAACAAAATATTAAGACATACTCTGCATGAAACTCTTGGTTCTATACCTGTATTGTTATATACAGTATATGATCTATTTTCACATGTTTTAAAGACTCTGTGATGAACTGATTCATCAACAAGCAATATGGAGATTTAATGATGCTGAAAATATTCAGACCTCCACAGAAACCCAATTAGCAACAATCTGTTTGAATGCTGCTCAAAAAATACCAGCAGTTTGACAAAGTCAGCTTGGCTTTGTGGAAGTAAGACAGGTATGCGGGAATATTTTGGAAAGTACTTGATGGTATTTCATGGACAAAGTGTAACTGTTGGCTGTGACAGTGTAAAACAGGCTGGTTGGAGACGATAATCAGCACAACCTCACCAGACAACCTCTGGAACATTTCTTCGAGAATAAGAACTGCAGAGATGGTTGCAGGTCCAGCCGAGGCCTCATCTCTGCCTGAAACCCCTGCTCCAGTCCCCCGTCCCCTCAGAACCCGAATGACCCTCCACTCCAGTCGGGACAGCACAGCCGCTCTGAGGGTCGGAGGCAGGAAGCTCCACAGTCACGTGCTCGTCTTCTTCCTCCTCAATCACCCCCGTTGTCCCGCGTCTTGGCCCTCTTCCACCCTGCAGCACAAAATGAAAAGCTGCCTCTCCTCGGCTCCGGCACCACTTCCCTGCCTCACGCATCCAGACCGAACGCAGAGTTCGGTCAGGTCTAGACCTGAGCTCTCTGCGCCCTCGAGCATCTTCACCACCGAAAGATGTGTTTACAGGAGAGCTCAGTATTTTATGACAGGAGCGCTGTTTCCTGTCTTTTAGCCTGTAAATACACCACCCTCAAGGGGGAGCTGTTTTCTGAAGGTATCCACTGAACGAATTTTTCTAGAATTCGTCCAACGTGAAGTTTATTACCACAGCATAGAATCAGTATTTTGAAGTAAATCTACACAAATTTGTAAACATTGGAAATCCTCAGACAACAGCGCCCCCTTCAGCAGTGTCAGTGACAGGAACCAGAAACGTGTTTTATCCAGAATCTTTAGTCACCGAGTCACAAAAACACGGCTGTCTGACTGCATTAGCAGACACTTTCTGAGGTAGTTAGTGGAGAAAGAAAGATTTGTTCCCGAGGTTTGGACTGTTAAATCGTAAAGCCTTGGCAGCCTAATCGGTCCAAGCGACCGAACTCCGTACTGGATTAATTTTCCCAAAAACATCTATTTTAAGAAATTTCAGTGCCTTAAAGAGCGAGACTAAGGTCTTCACCTGCTGAATACTGGTGTTATAGTGAAAAAACACTTTGTTCTTGGATCTGTCTTGACGACCAGATCTGGAGCTCAAAAAGATCTCAACGCTGACTCGTGAAGGTGAAAACGTACGAAGGGAAATGTGCACGCCTTCTCGCAGCGCACATTTTAATGGTCTGGTCTGCATTACTCAGGATGAAATTCTTCTGTGTGGTTCGACTTCAATGGTCAAAGGTCAAAGTTACTATGACATATGAATTATTGTTTCATTAAGCATTTGTAATAATTGTTACTCTAGAATTCCTAGATTATGAAGGAATGTGACACAAAGGGGTGATTGTACGTGTAGATGTGGAATCCTCGTGTCAGAAGTTAGAGCCTCTTATTTAATAGTTGTAGTCGACCGGCACCTCGGGGATGATAACGGTCCACGTGACCGAGTCGCTACGTGTAGGACACCAGTCTGTGAAACTGAGGCACTAAACCACGAGTCGTCATGTGTTTTTATAGCCTCCATCCGTGGTTTATCCCACTTTGTTCTTACTACTCACCGGCATTATTTAGCACCTAAATGACAAAGTGTGAGCAGCCCCCCACTTCCGCTGCAGAGTCCCTGCCTCACGTTTACAACCAGAGAAACGTCCCAGGACACTTCAGACTTCGGAGCACAGTCACGCCGCTCAGATGTACGGCTCCTCTGCCTTACCCATAACACCCTTCTACAGAGGCTGTGTATCCGGGTCAGGTAATCTTATTGCTTTTTGAGCTTTTGGGCTTTGAAGATTTGTGAAAAATTCTGTAATTTGAAAGATTTGGTTGATTTATGAAGCCGTCCAACCAGGCCTGAGCAGTGACGCGATTCGGACTTCGAGAGTCATCGAGAGGTCCTGGACATATCCTTGAAAAGTCTTGATAACATTGGTTTTTAGTGTTGGAATTAATGACAGCCTGTCTAGCTTTTCCAAACATGCTGTTTGTGCCACCGCTGCCCCCCCCACACTGATCCTCCTCCCTGGTTTCCCACAGTTCCCTGCTTCACCTACTGAACCCAAAAAAAACACAACACAAGGCAGGCACAACGCCCCGCCTCACGAGAGCCAAGGCCGCTTTGTCATTGGTCCGCTGCTGTAGGCTGACCATTGGCTGCTTCTCCATCTTCACTCCCTGCTGCTCTGTGGCCTATCAGAGCGCTCTCATGCTGCTCAGAAGTGTGTGTATGTGTGTGTCATCACACTGATCCTTACCGACAGCACCGTCGCGAGTCCTCCCTGGTTTAACCAAACAGCATTGTGGAAAAATTATTCTGTAGGCGAGGACGTTGTTGTGCATCAGCTCTTGTTAGTTTCTGTGCAGTCATAGTAAAGCTGAGTCACACACACACACACACACACACACTGTAAAGTCCCGGCATTATTGCCGTCATGAAAAAGCAATATTACAGATTAAGATGCAGGAAGTACGGCTGCTGTGATGGGTTGTGAAAGCAGGCCGCCTGCATGGCTGTAGGCCAGGTTTCTACACGGCTATTATTAGCCTGCACTTCATCCTACAGGGGTGGATGATAAAGATAAGTCGGCTCAGTCATCTGCGATGTTTTTTTGATGACATAATGCTGACACTCGTACACGGTTTCCAGCAGGAGAATAATCTGGAACTTACACAACAGGACAAGTAACTGTGACGACAGGCGGTCAGAGGCTGGGCCGCTGCTTCGCAGCCCTTTTCCTTTTTCTACAGGCAGCTTGTAAAAACCTGGGTCACAGTTTGCGTGTAGCCCCGAAAATAAAGAAGGCAGCAAACAACCTTCCCGCCTCAGGTAGCTCTGTTAGCCGAAGAGCTAATGGCCCCGTGTCTGAAATCAGCCAACCATCGTCCTGAATCTTTTTCTACCCATGTTTTTATTACCTAAGCCAAACTAAACTTTGACTGGATCTTTATGACGTCTGGCAATGGAATGTTTGCTGCCTCAAAAAACAATAAGTCAAAATTCCACCATCACTTGTGGCCCAACCAAGAAATTTTGGCTAATCCAATTGTTGATGTGAGACACAATTTACAAGTGATTTAAAGTTGTCGCTCACCGGATCGTGACCTCAGGTCAGGAGGGGAGTCACCACCAGGGGGCGCTGCTGTACCCTCCGAAAAGTTAACGTGCTATGTTAGTCTAGGCTCATTGGTGGGATTATTTGTTTTAAGTTGTTTTCGTATCTAAATGTGCTAAAGAAAAATACAAATAAAACACAGAATTTTAATGAACACTTTAATTGAAATGTCTCGGCTAACGTCTTTTAACGCTCCACATACGGCCCAATTATTTGAACCATGGATTGATCTGCCGATTATTTTCACAATTAATCACTAAACCATTTGCTCATCACATATTTTCAGAGCCTAAAGTGACGTCCTCACGTTGCTTTTTGACTCCAACCTACAGTTCAAACCCCAAAGACTCTTCATTTAGAGTCTTTCAAAGAAATTTAAAAGTTGAAACCAACAAGTAATTTTGCTTGAAACAAGACTAAAACAGTTAGTCAATTCTAAAAATAATTGCCGATCCGTTTTCTTTCAATTGACTAATGGACTGTTGTTCTTGTTTGTCACTTCGTGAGTGGCTGCAGGTGATTCATTGTTTTCTGACGTGGCGTCGTGGAGTCTGTTGACTGAATAAGAACGTTCATTAGTGTTAGAAAAGAATTTCTATGTAAGTTGTTTCGTGACTGTAAAAGTTGTAACGGACTTTGGTTCTGTCCGGAGACTGCGCAGGCTTCCTCCTCGGCCGCACACTGCTGACATTAGGGCCTGAGCGTAGACCTGCACGCCACCGCCACGTGCTCTCCCAGCCAGAGGAAGACCCACAGTCCCGCTGGATCCTCACGTGGCGAGCAGAGCGGCGGCGGACGGCGCCATATTTGTGTCTTATTCATTGGTGGGGATGAATGTGTGATGAACAGACTGCGAGGAAACGTGACACGTCGGTTATCCGAACAGACTCTCTGCCAGGAGGCGGCCCCGCAGCTCTCATTACCAGTATTTACTGTGCCGATGTCATGTGGAGTAAACAGGCTGCCGGGCTGGTTCGGCTGCGGTCAGCCCGGTGAAGGAGAGCTGTTTGCTTTGGAGCCTGGCTCCTGCGCTCATCTGCATCTTATTTGAATTTCCTGCTTGCATAATTCTTCGGTTAATGGGGAACTGCTCCGCGCAGCCACAGCTGTTTCGCCTTTCCTGCCTGGCAAGAGTGGCGCTCATATGGCGAGGGGGGGAGGAGAAATGTTTAAAAAAATCTGCAAGTCATGTGGTGCAATGAAATACAGTACAAACAGTGTGTGATTCCCCCGAGGACAGAGAGGCAGGCGAACACCCGTCTCCGCTCCACACACGCTAACGGCAGCACTCCCCCTTGCACCAGGGCCTCACTGAGCATGTGCAGTGAAGGCGAGGCCACGCTTGTCCTGTAATTGGTTGCTAACAGGCCTGAGCAGAGCCACGGTGCACCAGGCAGACTTCAACATTTGTCTGTTTAGGCTTTTTTCAGGCACCGAATATGTGGGAATCTGGAGCGGCGACGCAGCCACTCACAAGTGGAAGTTTGACTGAGTCGTTGGCTCGGTGAATATATTTTAGCGTCAGCCCTTTTTTTTTTTTTTTTTTCAGATTAAAGGAACAGTCACCTCAAAGTCTGAGGGCGTTCTTAAAGAAAGGATGACGTTTACTGCACTGTGGTCGCTGAGCTAAGCTAAACTAAGCTAAGCTGATCCAGCCTCAGCGCGCTGTGAACGTGTCAGGGCTTCCAGAGACTCTGACGACGCTGGACGAGCTGTGTGGAGCCGTTTTGTGTCACCTTTAGGCAGATTTATGCAACATTTTGTAAGACGCCTGCAGAACATGAAGACTTGTTTAAAATGATAAAAAAAAAAAGCCCACAAACATTAAATGACTTCAGAGCTCTCCTGGTGTAATCTGAAAGCCCCGACGTCCCAACCTGATCCGAAAAGATGTTCACACTCGAGGACGACTGAGAGTACAGTTTTCCTTTTGAAAATTAGGATATTTCACTGTATGTTTCACTTTACGTGTATTTAATTTAGAATATGTAAAAGTTTAACTTGAATGACCAAAAAACCACATTTTCCCTGATACTCCGCTTTTGTCGGACACATTTATGTTGGGAGATTGTAGAGTTGAATACAGAACAATCTTTGATTTGAATAAGAACTGAAAGCAACACATCCATGAATAAATAAATGTGTTCGCTGAATATCCAACTCAGACGAACCGATAAATAAATACGGATCTGAGCAAAGCTGTAATTTTCCTTCAGGGTCCCTTTATTCTGGTTGAGGGGAGAAGTGGTTGCGATAACTGATGAACAGCATCAAAGGGGGGTTAGACCCACTGCAGTCCACTGCTTGGCGGACAGAATTGTCTTTCTGCTGGCGGCGTGCAGCCTTTTTCTCAAACAGAGCCTGTCTTCTCTGTGTGATAAACAAGAACAACAGGAAACGCTGGATGTCCTTCATTGTTTCCTTTGTTTGTTTTTACGGTTCCGTCCACTTTATTAGAGGGACACACTGTGTCACATTTCTATGATGTCATGCAACTTACGGAGCTGGTGCGGTCAGAACTGGGGGTCTGTTGGTGGTGATACTGTGTCCACCCGGAGTGCAGTTATACTCGGCACATATCAGATGACCCAGTGCCAGCAGGAAAGCTGCCTGCCTGCACGTCTTTCAGCCTGCGTGATACGTGTCCCCTCACTGTCTCGTAAAGTTTTGCGAGAGCTGTTCCAGAGACGTATTTGAGACCTGGCAAAAAGCAGCGTGGCTCCAAATGCTCAACTGAGCAGTGAAATCCCACCTTTTTGATGACTGATGGGCTAATCACTCAGGACAATGAACCTGACAATTTTGTCAGTTATCTTTGTCAATTTTTTGCCATCGTTGGGAATTTTTCTCGGAATGCAGCTTCCAAAGTTTGCTGTTGAGGTTCCTCGTCCTTCCCCCTCCTTGTGTCAATGAAGTCGTCTTACCAGACGCGTCTTCAAATGATTTATAAGGTTGCTTGTGTTAAAAATTGACAACACTCTTGCCACCTCGAAAAAGTGCAGTCTTGCATACTGTGCATGTCGCTTACTGGAAGGATTATCAAGAGTGAAATATCTCAACATAACAACCATGTTGCACACCATTTCTTCTTTGTTTCTCTAAAACAGTAGCTGCTAGTGATAGCACCGCGCAACTTCCAGAGTCAGATTTTAGAGTGGCGATGAAGAATCGATTGTTCTGCAGCAGCAGATGGCTGGATGCCAGCTGCTGCTCAACGGCAAAAGGATTTTTTATGGTATTGGACAGTCCATAGAGTCAGTATTGGCCAACTCTGGCGGTATCGGGAGTGTTTCCAATATTGATATCAGAACAACTCTAATTTATACTGTGTAAAACCTTTCCAGTCTTCTGACTCCTCTGTGCACTTTACAATGTTGGTCACATCGACCACCGGGGTTCAAAACAACACCTCGTCTCCAGCCGGGTGTTTCCTCTGCTTTCATCACAGCGTTTCTATTTCCAAGGTGTTGCTCATGTAGCTGACGTGGTCTTCATGACCGACCGTACTGCTACTTGGAACGAGTTGTGGCAAGGAAAGTTAGATTCCCGAGGGATTAACCCCCTTAACGCTGGCTCATCACTACTGTTTACTTATTAAAGGGAGTTCATTATGAACTAACCAGGAGGGTTTAAATGTTTCCAAAGTCAACCAGAAATCTCCATGAAACCTGCAGTGGCACTTAGCAAAGTTTATGTACCACACCTGTTGCATCGCGATACGATATTATATCCATTCTTTGGACATCAATACGATATTTTACGATATCACTCAAATACGATACAGTTCAATTTGATTCGATCGATATCCGTCGATGTTATGTACCTCATTAACACAGCGAGTTACATTTAACTTAAAAAAAAAAAGCAATTTTGATACGAATTGACAATTTTGTAACTAAACTGTTTCAGACATGTAAATGGCAAACAATCGTTTTAACAAATGAGAAAAAATTTTTTACATCTACAGACCAAAGAATCAACAAAATGCAGAAGTTTTCTGCAAACACTCGCTCTGCTTAAAATTGTCATTGTCTGCTAGCTACTAGCATAGTTTGGAAGCAGATGACGTGCACCTGGGCGGAGACTGTGAAATAGGCGTGAGGTAGGAATTTCAAAATAAAGGCATATATTTAGCACACCGATATAGATCAATTATTTAACTTTCACTCGGTTTGATTAGATTGTTCCGTGTTCTGTGTTCTTTTCCTTTTCGTCCATGGCAGAGAGAGAAACCCGCACATCAGTAGTTCAGCCTTTACTTCCACGACTCTGCACTTTGTGACATCACTAATTCACAGGCATGTCCTGAGGTCAGAGGCCCCGCCCTGTTGATGAGGTCATGAGTTTAACATAGCTGATGCTTTGACGGACAATCAGACATTTTACAAGCAACCTGCTAAGTGTTTTGTCTGGGGAAGAAGCGAGTGTGACGAGAGCTCCGGGACGGTTGTCGTGCAGGAATACGTGCGCAGGAGTTTCATCCACCAGAAGTGCCAAAATTGTTCCACTTTTATGCACTGAAATACAAACCTTGAGTAGATTCTTTGTCATATCTTTAATAGTGGTTTAAAAAAAGACGAGATGAGACGTTAAAGCTCCTGAGATTTCAACTTAAATTAAAAACGTATTTCTTTATTGTCATTTGGCTGTTTGTCTGAAGAACAAACAGAATGTTGACAGGACGGCAGAATTAGAGCTGAACTCTGATCAGCATCGAGGAACCTGTCACGGTGTTTGAGTGCGACTCTGACAGAGAGAGAGCTTGTGTACGCCCCACAGCTCTAATGCAATAATACAATCAATGGAGTCTTATTAGATGTTTTTACTCCTTTCATTTTTCCCTTTGCGGTGTGTGTGTGTGTGTGTGTGTGTGTCTGTGCGTACACCTGATGTTTCCAGCTCCGTCACAGCTGTTGTGTCTGTTTTTATTACTTTCTCAGCAGGTGGGGAGCTGTTTTTTATTCGGTTGGGGTCTTTGTCCCGGCCCGTTATTGTCTTGGTCGAGCGCTGGTCATCCTGGCATATTGAGTCCTCCTCTCCTAATAACTGGGCAGGAATTTCCCCGAGTCCGGATCAGTAATGAGATTTGTGGTTCTTTGTTATTCAGCAGCGCTCGTGGTTGATGTTTAAACACAAAGTGCAGGCTGAAGCTTGTGAGAGTTGAGAAGGATGTTTTATTCATTCACACAGTTTTTGTATTTTGTACATTTGTTGTTCTTTTTGCAATCAGGTAAAACAAAGATTTGCAGATGATTTCAAAAATTAAATTACTCCCCCATTTTACTGTTTTTTTGTTTTTTTTTTTTTTAATATAGACTTCTGCATGAACGTTTTAATGTTTTAACATTTTCAGAAATGTACCCAAGAATTTGTACTAAGAATCTTTAAAATGTCCTCAGCATTTTTTGTTGTAAAATATATGTTTTTATTCTGGATTTAATGCGACTTATGTGTAAGACGTTTACTGTGTGGAGGCAGGACATCATGCAACATTTACAAATGGACAAGGGATTTTTATTGATGTTGACCTCTCCAAACAACAAATATGATCAAGAACAACAAAATTCAAACCAACATGAATGATTAAATCAACAACAACTAAACCTTCTGTAGTCATTTTAGACAAAGTGAAATCTCTCTTCTTCACTGTGTAGAATGATGTACGCTGACGTGGGGTCGCTGCTGAAACGGCGGGGCCTCTGAGCAGTTTGGAATCCTCGTCCACTAGTTTTCACTAAAAGATTTCCTTTTTTTTGTGGAATCATTATGTCAGACAAATGTATTTCTAAAATGTTCCCTAATTTTTAAGACCTGAAAATGAGAGTCAGAGTGTCTCAGCTGCCTTTTGGTTGGAGATAAATATTGACAAACAATTATAAATGCCTTTATTGTCACGGCGTGCTCATGTATGACTTGTCCGGAGGGTCCAGATTGCATCAGTTACATCAGAACTTAGGCTTTCATCGAGTCGCCGCCACGTTTTTCTCGTGGCTCATGTCCCGTGAGTCGACCGGACCGACCGCGGTTTGTCAGCGAGCTGCGTGCTGCTCGTTAGCAGGAGCCTGGAGCTGCTTCCCTGTTTAAATGTAGTGTTACTGGTCCCAAGAGTCCACTAGAGGGCGCTCTCACGAATGATGTCACGTCACACACTCGTACATCGCTAACTGTTTGTCCTGTTAGAGCCACTGCTGTGCAGCCATTAAAACATCTAATCTAATTAATTACAGGTGTTGTAATCATCTAGTCAGAATTCATCGCAACGCCAGTATTTCCCGTGAGAAACATCTAATTTTGATTTGATCGGTAGACGAGTGAATCTATGAACAGACATGTTCAACTTTAAAAGATCAAAGCTTTCATTTCCCGAACATTTGGTATGTTTTTCCGCCGTCCACTGGAACAGAGAAATCGGGCGCGTGTCTGATAAGGGTTGTAGGCGTATCCACACATTTCTGGTGTTCCGTTTCATGTTTCAGAGGGCAGAAATAAAATATCTGGTGCAGTTTGAAAAGTGAGGCAGTAGACGTTCTGTTTAGTGTGAAACACGGGGGAACCTGGTGAAAACTCACTGGTTTTGTTTTAGTGACAGCAATCTTTTCCCGAGTGTGGTTCGCTACAAAACCGTTGACTTCATTGCAATCACGTGATTGGTCCATTCCTTTGAGACGTTAGCCGAGTTTCATTCCTCGAGATAAACAGAGATGGAGCTGATGCTATACTGCACGGTAACTCAGCAGCCCCAGTCTTTTCAAAGCGTTTTCAGCTGCGGCGGAAGGACCAGAAAGTGGTAGCTACCGTGTCAAGAGGCTCAGGAGCAGAAACAGGGAGGGAGCCGCTTCATATGAGTCTCATGCCAGGTTCCCAAAGTTAAACCTCAGTTCTGAGACAGAGGATGTTTTTATTTTCTCCTTTACCAAGAAAAGGAAATGTGCTTTATTTTACAGTTTGTAAAATTTTAAATCTCTGTACTTCACAAGTGAAAAGAGATTTTTTTTAATTTCATAAAGAAAAGATAAGAACTATTACGGTATTTTGTCATGTTTGTCTGAGAAGTGATAAAAGGACACTTACTTTAATACTTTTTACTTTCATTTATAATTTGTCTTAAATCTCGTTGTGAAAAAGAAATATGATTCCTGAGCACAGAATAATTGTAATAATTGTAATAATTCACGATGTTCGTGAATTATTACATCTCTACGTAGTCCTGTGTGTCACGTGTTCTGATGTGTTATGGTGATGTTAAACATCCCGTTACTTTCCACCCGGAAGCAGCTGGGTGTCTTGCACCACCCAGTGTTAACAGCGGACTTATTTCTGCATCAGCTGAGCTGAGTGTACAGGAGCAAGAGACGTGTCTGAACGCTGTTGGCTGGAGGACACTGCAGGAGTCGGTTCTGAGGACGAGCAGAGGAAATACAGCACACACACTCTGGATACGATTACCCACATGAGACGCAACGGGACCCGTTGTTGTAGCTCAGCAACAAATCCTCAGTTGTTACCTGGAAACATTCTTAGAATACAAGCTGCGTTCTCCAAACCGAGTCTTCATCTAAAGTGGAATAAGCTGCTTCAAATAGGGACAAATCAGCCAAAATGAAATCACATCCACCTCATTTGCGGAGCTCAGAATACTAAAAAATACATTTGAGGAAATCAACATTAGTACAGAAATCATGAACTTACTCCTGATAATCCACAGAGTTTTTTGTGAGCCGCTTCATGGAGGAACTATTTTCTGTATACGCAGAAGAAAGCGTGGATCTGCTCATGCACACGTTGGTGCCACGGCAGGAGAAAACTGCTCACAACAAGGTCTCCAAAACCGAGCAACTCGCGCCAAACACATCTACATGGATATAAGGGTGAAAAGTGAGAAAGAAGATGTTTGGGGTGAACTGTATCTCCTGTGGCAGCTGCATTTGGCCCAGCTGTCATGAAATTGTGAAAAATTAAATTGAACTCCTGAAAGCAGCACAAAGTCCTAAAAGTCCTTAAAAATGGTCAAATTCAGCTCATAAAGTCCATCTGCTGCTGATGGCTGTGTGATTGAATCAGCACACATGCTGTGCTGAGATTGTTCCAAAACTAGAAGCTTGGAAAGCACCAAACCACCACATGGAGAGGAAAAAAACTGCTGCAATGCGTCTTGTTCTGGTCGCGGCGTCGCCACGGTCAACACTGAATGTCTACAATAACCCTGCCGCAGGTCTCGTCACAGTCGGCTTGTTCTATGACGCTCCCGCCGCAAATTCTTATGGCCTGTTTATTGTGTATCATTGGTTCATCTTAAAGGTGCTCCTCCAGGGCAGGAAGCGCCAATCCAGAGCTGCTCTGCAAACATCTGTCTTCAGAGGGGCGCTACTGAGCTAATCGGGCCTTTCAGCAGAAGTCAAAGAGGTGTTCATCACTGCTCACACAGCTGCTCGTACTTCACGATGTTCAGGTGTAGTATTTACGAATGATCTCACATAGCTTGAAGTGTCACATTTTTGCGTAGATCCTCCTGGTCTGGTTTCCAGCAAGTCCCGGAGAGAACATCAGACTGGTTAGCTACCCCATGGTTCTTCACCAGCTGGTCACTAATTGGTTACACAAGTTGGTTAGAAATCCACTTGCCCAGCGTCAGTTTCCACAAAAACTAAAGTGTAACTTCGTGTCAAGCTGGCTGAAGGTGCACAGTGCGCCATCAACACCGTTTCATACCACACACTGACAGTTGGCAGTAAACTTTTAGATCTCCGCTGATCTTTGCCGCAGAAACATCAGTTGGACCAATGAAATCCTTTGTTTCTGCCGATGTCACTCCCAAAATATAAAATATAGGAAAAAACGTTGGTGTTTTGTCATATAAACAACACAGGGAGGACCTGAATGACCAAGTCAGGACAGCATATGTGGCTCCAGATGTCCCAGAAGCTGGACCACGATGGAGTTGGGAGGGAAAGGGCGAACCAGGACAGCTCAGAGGGAACTTATAGTGGATTTGTTCATGAAACATAAATGAACGTTCTTTGGATGTGAGGGGCCGACATCATCTGTACGATCATCTGAAAAGATTTCCTGAAGCAGCGCGATGCAGGCCCAGCCCCTGGATCAGCACCTGAACTCCACGTCCTGTTGTCTCCTTGATATAGTTGGACTCGCGCTCCTCCTCTTCACAGCCGCTGCTCGACTCCGTTTCCTCTGTTCCTCTTTGATTTGTGTCTCTGGTGGGATGAAAGTAGAACACCACCTAGTCACCTTCGTCTTACTGGATAGTCAAAGTGTTGAGGCTCTGATGGGAAGAAAAAGGGAAACGGCTGACCTCTGTGCCGCTTCCGTAATCCGCGCCGGGAAAAACATTCTTCTTATCACATTTCCAGCCCAGTGAGTCGCTGGATTTTAGTAGCCTGAAGTGGAATTTCACTTTACTCTGACAAGGGG
This sequence comes from Mola mola, assembly GCA_001698575.1. NCBI lineage: Eukaryota > Metazoa > Chordata > Actinopteri > Tetraodontiformes > Molidae > Mola > Mola mola. Next base: position 413,375 of record KV751393.1, read on the forward strand.
GCAACCGTTATTTTGAGTCCTGAAGCGAGTACTGCTGGAAACCAAAACTAAGAGCTGGAGGAGGCTCAAATTCTGCGAGATTTTATGAAGAGTGACCAGTTTTTCACACTAACTCGTATTAAATCGTTGTAAAGGAAGCGAATATTCTGATTCAGAACCGTCATGTCTTATTATCAGGCTGTATGGTGTTGGTGCGGCTGCCGTCAGCTCCGCCCAGCCTCACGTCCGTCCTGCAGACAGAGCTCGCTGCCGCCACTTCAGACAAAACCCACCAAGCTAATTAATTAGGGGCAGACAGGTTCATTTGCATGTTTCGTAAGCACTAATTAAGATGTGCAAACATCCAGACCAACGCTGCAGCCTGCCTGTATATTAAGCAGCTCTTCGGCGCAGAGGTAAGGACTGGAAAATCGATCCAGGTCCCATCCTTCACCGCTGCATTAAACGTACTCGTCTTGTTTTAATATAGCAGGCGGCGCCAGAATGGGGGCAGCCGGAGGTCACATACACACCGACATGTAAATGGGAGGACACAATGTGTGGTTGTTCACTGTGTTGCTGCTCCAGACCAGTTTGGTTCAGTGTGAACACACTGCTTCGGGTCTCAGTCCAGGGTGAACACCACCACATCGACCAAATGACACAGAACAAGGCACGATGGACAGGGTCATCATGGTGCATTCAGGTGCACTTCGTAAACTCAGAATTCAATAGTCAAACAATGACTGTAAAGTTTGTTTAAAAGTGAAAACTTATTTTGTTGAATTACATAAGCCACATCTGTTCTCACTTTAGTGTTCTTTCACTCCAGTGTTGAGGGGATTAGATGCTAAGATCATAACAATATCCCATTCGCTGCTTCACAGGAAGATTTTGGTCGGTAATAGAGTTCGACCCAGTCAGACCCAGTAAGAACATGTTTCTAACCAGTAAATATGGATTCCTTCATCTTCTCAGCCTCACTGCTGAGTGTCCGAGTTGGTTATTTGTCAGTCGCTCTCACTGTCGGTCATTTCCAAACATTCACAGTGACGTCTGTTGATTCGTTCGACATCCTCCGAGTTTCCCTTCATACAACCCTAATTTTATACAGATCGTGTACACACCCGCATGTCCCGAATCAGGTCCAAATAAACATTGCGAGATGTTTCTGCTGTTTATTTATGCCCTTTGTTACGTCCGCTCATGCAAAGAAAGAACTCTTCTTTACTAATGTTGGCCATTGCTAAATTCTGCATTGTGTTCGAAACCCTGACAGCTCGATGGTGTGGGAATCCAGCGGTTTTCAAAGTGGTGTCCGGGAACCCCCGGGGCTCCTTTAAAGGCGTTCCAGGCAGTCAGCAGAAAGCTGAATAATTCATTTTCACTCTAATTCCATCCATAAATAACACAACAAAAGAATGTGTGACTATTTTGGTTTCCGACACTTCGTGTAAAAACACATCTAAAAGCAAAATTAATGTCAGATGGGGGACCCTGGGACAAAATATTCTGTGGTCTGCGGTCTAGTTCATCACTTTATGGCTCCTTGGTGTGAAAAGTTTGGGAATCTGTCTTCAGTCTTTTAACTCTTTCACTCTTTCATCATGTCAACGGAGACGTGAAGAATGAAGCACATGTAACCAGTTTGTAACGCAAAGAACAAAGCCTACATGGCAGTTTGTTTTACTGCATTGCAGTATTTGCTAGTACATACACACCAGATCAATCTACCAGATTGTGGTGTGAGTGTTTGTTTTGGTCATTGGGTGTGAAAAAGAGCACATGTTGGCGCCACCTGATGTGTGATGCATGAACTGCAGAGCCAGCTGCTTCTGGCTGTGTGATTGACCTTGGGATGAGTTCCAAAAATGTTGGACATCTCTATTTCATTTTTTTTTCTGGAGTTGGGGCCACGCCTCTTGATGTTTTAGTGGCCTTGCCTTTGACCTTTAGCCACAGAAATCGATTCAGTTGTAGGAGGGGCCAAGACAGACCTTTGATTAAAAATTTTATTGAACTTGGTCAAGTACTCTTTGAGCAATCCTTCTAAAAGACATTACTTCCTTCAACTTGTTTGAAGGAGGTAATTTCAAAAAATTGAATTTCAAAAAAATCAGAACGCAGTACCTATCATCACCACAGGAGGGCTGCAAACAGCCCATCTGCGCCTCTGAACTGACACAAACAAAGAAGGCCACAGCGTCTCCACTTCCTGCCACTGTCAATTGAATTAGTTAGCAACTCCAATAACAAGTCAGGTGAAACTATCGAAGCTGTACTTTAGTGGTTTCACTTTATTCGTATCCTTTTCTTTGCTTGGTTGTCATGGAAACAGTTACCAACCTGTCGCTTAAACGCTCTCGGCATTAAAATGAACCATCTTGTGAAGCATCCACGATGTTCCCTCTGTACCGTCTCAAAGCACGTGAGGGACGAGCAGGAGAACGAACTCCTGAACGCAGCGTTACTGACAGTAGAGATCGCTCTGCGTCGTCATTGTTTGCCCAGCTCTGTGGGCCATGTTATTGACATGGATCTTGCTACCATCATGTTAGCTTTGTGGCTATCATTAGCCAGAGCCTCTGTTGTCACTGGAGAAGCTGTGTAACGATGATCACCTCTGAAAGTTCTGCACTCACAGGCTGGTGACGGATGGAGGATGAGGTCAGTCCTGAGGGGGATCCAGACCGCTCTCTCTCTTCCTGCTGTGCTACAGTCCTCTGATGTTCTCATCCACTCACCGAGCCTCACTAACGCACACACGCATCACTTCCTGGGGAAAACACTGCTGCTGGTGATTCCCTCTTAAAGGAGCTCCGCTCAGACCATCACTGACCTGAATAAACTTTGATCCGTCATTAGTTCGAGGTTTGAAAACTGAATCACTTCCTGTCTCCTTACATGACGTGTGTTTCAAGCAGAGACTCTGTTTGCACCTGTAAAAGACAAAGGGAAGCCCGATAGTTAAAAGTCACAACCGCTATTGCTGATTACTAATCATTACTTCCCGTTGGTTGACGTGTGGTCCAACTACATTTATTCTATATTTTGGGACTTCCTTAATATGTCAAATTTAACACACTTATTATTATTCTATATTTTGTTTCATGTTCTTTATTAAATATACATTATTTTAACTTCATTTGCAGACATGCAGCTCAAGGTGCTTTACAAGTGTAGAGGCTAAAACACATACTGCTTCACATAAAATGAGTGAGAACCTTCAGAACAGTAAAATCAAATTAATTTATAAACAGATAAATAATTAATTAAAGGCAAATGAGGTTAAAAGAAGTGCAGAAGTGCAAGAGAACTAGTTTCACCGGTTTCTGGAAGGTTTTACCTATTCAAATGCTCAAGTAAAATGATAAGTTTTTAGCTGATACCCGGATATTCGTAATAATGAAATACAATATTAATAATAATGAACCAGCAGCTGATGATTGCAGTGTCTTTGAGAGCAAATAGTGAAAGGGGGCGTTAGCAATGTAACTTGATCCCAGACCATTTAGAGTTTTGTATATAAGGAGGAGGACTTTGAAATCAATTAATGTTAGCAGAAGCCAATGCAAGGCAGCCAAAACAGGAGCGATGTGCTTGCTCCTGCTCGTTGGGGTTAGCAGCCGGGCTAGAGAGGTCTGAAGGAGCTCGTCTCTCAGTGGAGACCAGTAACAAAGTGCATGTACGTAATCCAGATGGCTCGAGATAAAAGCATGAATTATTTTTTCCCACGTATTTTTGATTTAGAAATGGTCACTTTGACTATGTTTCTTCTTAATGTAGCACTGGAAGCTAATCTTAGTCTAGAAGAACACCTAAACTGTCTCTGATTTAATCCAGGGAGCTGCTTTCCCCACATTGTTAGACAGCATTTCTCTTTTAGATTTCGGGCCGATTAGTAAATTTTGTCCTCATTTTATTCTTAGGAGTTAATGTTATTATTTTCAGACAGTTGATTTGGTTCAGCACAGAAGTAAAGTTGTGGGTAGTTATGTTGGGACAGTCGTCAGTCACATCAAAGGATGCAGATCGGTCCAAGAGGACCACAATGGTTCTGTAGTTGGAGAGAACATTAACATTTGTTTTTCTGACGGGGTCTTACTGTTTTGAAGGAGTCTGTAAAGATGCAGTGTGATTTTTGAATATTTGGTGCTGAATTTTCTTCTGATTGTTGACGCAATCAGATGTGTAAGCTGAGGAAGAGTGTTGAATCTTCATCACCTGTGGACACAGATTCCTCTTCATCTCACTGAGCCCAACACATGAATTTCACTCTGAAATGGACCATTGTTGCCCATCACAGGTCATGTGACAGGAAGCTTTAACTCACTGAATGCCCTGAAGAGGTCAAAGTTGAACCCTGTCTGTCTGTCTGTCTGTTTTCCGACTGTCTGTCTGTCTGTCCGTCTGTCCGCCTGTCTGTTTTCCGACTGTCTGTCCGCCTGTCTGTTTTCCGACTGTCTGTCTGTCTGTCTGTTTTCCGACTGTCTGTCTGTCTGTCCACCTGTCTCTCTGTCTGTCTGCCTGTCTGCCTGTCTGTCTGTCTGTCTGTCTGTCCGTCTGTCCGCCTGTCTGTTTTCCGACTGTCTGCCGTCTGTCTGTTTTCCGACTGTCTGTCTGTCTGTCCACCTGTCTCTCTGTCTGTCTGTCTGTCTGTCCAACTGTGTCCGTCTCTCTGTCCGACTGTCTGTCTGCCTGTCTGTCTGTCTGTCCGCCTGTCTGTTTTCCGACTGTCTGTCTGTCTGTCTGTCTGCCTGTCTGCCTGTCTTTTTTGTCTGTCTGTCCGTCTCTCCGCCTGTCTGTTTTCCGACTGTCTGTCCGCCTGTCTGTTTTCCGACTGTCTGTCCGCCTGTCTGTTTTCCGACTGTCTGTCCGCCTGTCTGTTTTCCGACTGCCTGTCTGTCTGCCTGTCTGCCTGTCTGTTTTCCGACTGACTGTCTGTCTGTCTGTCTGTCCACCTGTCTCTCTGTCTGTCTGTCTGTCTGCCTGTCTGTCTGTCCGCCTGTCTGTCCGCCTGTCTGTTTTCCGACTGTCTGTCTGTCTGTCCACCTGTCTCTCTGTCTGTCTGTCTGTCCAACTGTGTCCGTCTCTCTGTCCGACTGTCTGTCTGTCTGTCTGCCTGTCTGTCTGTCTGTCCGCCTGTCTGTCCGCCTGCCCGTCTGTCTGACTGTCCGACTGTCTTATTCTTTGTTTCCCTCTTTCTCTCTCTCTCTCTCCCTCCCTCTCCCTGTCTCTTCCTCTCTTCTCCATTTTGGCACATGTTGCCACGGTAACCTGCCTCTCTTTTTTGGTGAAGTTGTAGTGGTGCAGATTTTTAAGGCCCATCCTGATTCAGCCACTCCTTCATTCACGCACACACACCTGACCCTCTGTCTCTGCTTTCAGACTCCACATATTACCCAGAGTGCCACTGGCTAAAGCATCAACCAGAAGTGAGGGACAACGAGGAGGACGCGCCGTTATAGGAGGAAGAGCCTCAGAAAGACCCCTCCCCTCCAATTGAAGCCCCTCCCCTTTAAGGAAGTACAGTGAGTAGCTGCTTTTATCTTTTAGTTTGAAACTGCTGTGTGATGGTTGTAGCTGCTGCAGCTGATGGATGTTTGGTCTTAGCGTGTAGCTTGTTGGCTTCAGCCTCACAGTTGTCATTGAGGAAAAATCTGGCTCCACCCCCTCGACTCAGGGGGTGGAGGTGGTCATGTGTTTCACCTGAAGAGGAAGTCTGTGCTGAAATGCTGCTTTATGCTAGATTTTGACTTTGCCGGCAGTTGTTGAGTCGTGTTTGCGCGAGGACCTGGTCATGTGACCGGGCTGCGGCGCTGCACGTGTGTTGTGAAGCTGCATGGTTCCGCCTCTCCTCTTGTGAGAACATGCAGAGGTTTTCTCGCCTGACTGCGGGCAGTTGTTCGGGTGTCCGAGTGAAGCTGCCACGTTGATTTTTCCAGCCGATATTGATAACTGATAATTACCTGATACTGAAAATCGACAGTAGATCCAATCAGATTTGTTGTGTTTTCTGTCCTGTCTTTGGTGAATCACCACCCTGAAAGTGCAGACCGCCCTCTGCTGTAAGGATGTAACAGTTCATTCAAGTCCTAATGCGACACGATTCACAGATCTGGGCAATATGTTGTTTTGTTTGTTGTTGTTTTTTTGTTTCACAAAACGAGAAAGAAATTCTGACAGAAAAGTTTTCTTTTATAATTTCTCAGGCAGAAAACTACAAAATATTAAATGGTGCAAAATAGAACCGGAATTGGACATTCATAATGTCCCTGCTGTAGGTGGGGACAATGTGTAGGCGGGGCTACTCTCCACACCAGCTACTCGAGGCTGGATAGCTAAGAAAGCTAATGATTAGCTTTGCATGGTCCAATTATCTAAGCCCATCCTCCAACATCGCAAATTTACCACATTTATTCTATGTAGCATCATTGCTGTTTGTCAGCGTGTGGGCCTTCTTGTCATTCATGTCTGCACTCGGAAATATGTGAGCAGATTTCCCGTAAATATCGAAATATTTTTGTATATTTTTCATGGTAGCGCAGATGGCGACAACACAACGTCACATGTATTTCTGGCAAACAGCCGATGTGAGCAGAGAGCAGCTGAAACACACTTTCAGGAGTGGCGGAGCTACACGCGACCAAAGCTGTCGTGCTGGGGTAACAGGACAACGTGAGC